>PVIY010044690.1:0-19550 GCA_004026745.1 Myrmecophaga tridactyla | reverse complement strand
TAAAAAGGATTGAAGTTATTACACATACTACAACATGGGTGAACCTTGAAAGCAATGTGTTAAATAAAAGAAGCCAGAAGATTATAGAGGCAGAAGATTAGAGGTTACCAAGGACTGGGGAGAAGGGAATTGGGGAGTTATAGCTTAAGGGATAAAGATATTTTATTGTGTGAAAAAAGTTTTAGTAATGGAAGGTGATGATGGTAGCACAATATTTAAAAGTAATTAGTACTATGACTTGCACACTTAAAAATGGTTAAAATGGCTCCAATCAAGATACCAGTGTTAGATATTTCAGGGGTCCCTCCCCTCAAAAAAGCTTTGAACAACTAGCAAGAAGTGGAAGAAACATCTTTCTCAAAGCTCAAAAAAAACAATTAAGGTAACAAGGGAAGTGGTAAATTTAAAAAAGTGCATCTGAAAACATTCCTGGAATTCAAAGAAATCTCTGTCATGACACTGGCTAGATACATGCTTAAGGAACATATATCCCAGAGTCTAATTTCTAGCAACAGCACATTAAAACACCAAAATATCCAGGTTTCAACATGAGATTACAAAACATACAAAGAAACAGGAAGCAGTGGCCCATACAAAGGAGAAAATTAATTCATTAGAAACCATTAACAATAAGAACCAGACAGAAGATGAAAACATTTTTTAAATGGTCCCAAATATGCTCAAAGAACTAAAGGAAAACATGGACAAAAAACTAAAGGACATTAGGAAAACAACAGAGACACATGAAGAGAATATCAATAAAGAAATCTTAGAATTCGAGGAGCAGAAAAAAGAAAAAATGATGAAAAGTAAACAGAGCCTGAGGAACTTGTGTGATACCACCACACATACCAATATATGTAGCGTGAGAGTCCTAGAAGGAGAAGAAAGACAGTGGAGCAAAGAATATTCAAAGCAATAATGGCTGAAAACTTCCCAAATTTAATGAAAGACATGAACACACACATCCACTAAGATCAACAAACTCCAAATTCAAAGAGTAATATAATTATCTCTGAGACATATAATAACTAAATAGTCAAATTCCAAAGATAAAGAGAAAATCCTGAAAGCTGCTAGAGGAAAGCAACATGTTATTTTTAAGGGAGCCTCAATAAGATTAAAGTGCCAATCTTTCATTGGAAACCATGGAAGCAAGAAACCAGTGGGATGACATATTTAAAATGTTAAAAGAAAAAACTTGCCAACCAAGAATTTTATATATGGCAAAACTGTCTTTCAAAAATGAGGAAGACATTGCTCAGTATATACCTGGAGGAACTGAGTGAGGGAACACAAGTGGACATTGGCACACTGGAGTTTATTGTGGCAGGGTTCTTGATCCACAATGAATGGAGGTGGCCTAAGGGTACAGTGACTGAGGAAAGGAAGGGGGAACTATAGTGTATACATACAATGGTCTACTGAGTGGCTGCAAGAAGGAATGAAGTTGTGAGACATGCAATTAGGTGAATGAACCTTAAAGACTGTATGTTGAATGAAACATCAGGAACAAAACAACGAATATTATCATGCTTCAATCATATGGATTAAATATAATATAAAAACTCGGTGAACTGAGGGCAAGAACATGGGTTATTAGGTTGGGTTCTATTGTAAAAGGTCCTAGATTGTAAGCTCTTACAGCAGTCACATATATTCAGGAGTTGTAACAGTTATTTCTACCTTCTGACATACTGAGCTGTTTGTTTATAACCTGATATTTCTTGAAACTTCAGATATTTATGTGACACCTGAGACTCAGAGTTAGTGCTCTGAAAGTCAGCAGTACACCACACAGGAACTGTTTAAAATGGTGACAAAGACTTCGAGTAGAGATATGAAAGAAGCTGATCTGAATAGGACTAAGGTAAACCAGAATACAGGGTAAAGGATGATATGGTCCATATTTTCAACTTCTGTTTGAGACCAAAGGGAGAGATGTTTGTTTGGTCTAAAATTTATATTTTGGGTAGTGCACTTCTTAATTTAACTTGTACTGTCAGTTTAGTTGAACACCATAAATACATGGAATTTTAAATACAGTGTAAGATTTTGTTGGTTTGTCCAGGTTAGTGTGATAACTTGATATATCCCAGACTAATGAAGGCAGTGAATAAAGAAGTATTCACAAAGTCCCCTTGGGGAACTGGGGAGAAAGGAAGAAGTATTCAACTTCCCCAATTGGATAATTTCTGATATTCTCACAAGCAGTGAGGATAACCATATCAATAAGCTGGGCCCTTGATCTTGGGGTTTACCCCTATGAAACTTATTCCTGCAAAGGATAGGATAAGCCTACATAAAATCAGTCTTAAGAGTCACCCCATAAGAACCTCTTTTATTGCTCAGATATGGCCTCTCTCTTTAAGCCAACTCAGCAAGCGAACTCATTGCCTATGTGGGACATGATTCCCAGAGGTATAAATCTCCCTGGCGATGTGGGATAGAAATCCATGGATAAGCTGGGAGCTGGGACCAGGCATCAAGAATTTGAGAAAGCCCTCTTGAACAAAAGGTGGGAAAGAGAAATGAGACAAAATAAAGTGTTAGGGACTGAGAGATTTCAAACAGAGTTGACAGGCTATCCAGGAGGTTATTCTTATGCACTATATAGATATCTCTTCTTAGTTTATGGTGTATTGGAATGGCTGGAAGGGAAGTACCTGAAACTGTAAACTTGATCTGTGTTCCAATAACTTTGATTCATGAAGATGATTGTATAAGAAATAAGGTTTACAATGTGCTGTGTGATTGTGAAAACACTGTGTCTGATGCCTCTTTTATCCAGCCTTTGGACAGATGAGTAAAAAAATAAGGAATTCAAATAAATAAATAAATAAATAGGGGACAAAGGGTAAAGCAAATTAGGTAGATGGAAATACTAGTGGTCAATGAGTAAGAGGGGTAAAGGATATGGTAAGTATGAGTTTTTTCTTTTTATTTATTTTTCTGGAGTTTTGCAAATGTTCTAAAAACTGATCATGGTAATAAACACACAACTATGTGATGATATTGTGAGCCATTGATTGTATACCATATATGGAATGTGGATTTGTGAAAATCTCTCAATAAAAACTAAAAAAATATTAGGGAGAGATTAAGACACTCACATATAAAGAAAAGCTGAGGGGGTTGTCAAAACTAGACCAGCCCTATAAGAAATGCTAATGGGAGTTCTACACATTGAAAGGAAAGGACACTAACACTTGACCAAAGCCACATGAATAAAGATTTCTATTAAAGATAATGACATGGGTAAATGCAAATGCCAGTATTATTTTTTGCTTGTAACTCCACTTTTTACTTCCTAAGCAATCGAAGAGGAAATGCATAAAATGTCATGATTAATCAATGGTTTTGGGCCTTATAATGTAGGAATGTCATTTGTGACAAGAACAACATAAAGTTGGGGGGATAGAGAGTACTATAGGAACATTTTTTGTGTATGCTATTGAAGTTAAGTTAGTATCAAACTAAAGAAGATTGTTATAGATTTAGGATGTGAAATTTAAGTCCCATGGTAAAGACAAAGAAAATATGCAAACTCATAGAGTCAGAAAGTAGAGTGCTGGTTACCAGAGTTAGGGGCAGGGACAATGAAGAGTAAATGCAAAATGGGAATAGAGTTTCTGTTTAGGGTAAGGGAAAGTTCTAGTAATGGATGGTGGTGAGGGTACTACAACATTGTGAATGTAATTAATCCCACTGAATGGAATGTTTGGAAAGGAGTTGGGATGGGTTGGGATGAGAAGGAAAAAAAACATGTATTGTATATATGTTTCAACAATGAGAAAAAAAGAGCAACTAAAGAGAAAACGACAATTAAACACAATATACAATCCTGGATGGGATCCAAGAATTGAAGAGAAAAGACTCAAAAGGACAGTACTGGGACTTATGAAAACTGGAATATAGAATATAAACTTTACATCAGTGTTAAATTCTTGAATTTGATAACAGCATTTAAGGTGATTACATAAATAAACTTCCTTGATCTTAGGAAATGTACAAGGAAGTATTATGTCTTCAAGGAATATGAGGCATGCAATCTGCTCTCAAATGTTCAGAAAATAGATGATAGACAGGTAGATAAATGGATAGTGTATTAATAGATAAATAGATAAAATGATAAGGCAAATGTGACAAAGTATGAAAATTAATGGATCTAGGTATTTGGGAAGTGGAGGCATATTGGAGTTCTCTATACAGGTTTTTGTACTATTTTTATAATTGTACTGTAACTTTGATATTATTTCAAAATTAAAAGTTTAGAGAAAACATGATTAAAATTGATTTTTTTCTTTTATATTCTATCTATCTATCTATCTTACTACAATAAAAAAATACTTATTGGACATCTACCATATCCTAACTCAATTCCAAGCACCAAGAGTATAGTGCTGGTTCCATCTTCATGTAACTTACAGGGGCATTAACAAACTTTCACAGGAGGCTGTGATTGATGGTCTAATAGGTGGAGGACAGATGCCCTGGAGACCAAAGGAACACAACAACCAAGGGAAATTAACTGACTACCAAAAATGGCATGACCAAGTGGCAGAGAGAGTCGAGACGCTACTCTGGTGGTTGCTCTTATGCAAGCTTTAGGTTGACCTTGCTACCTATCATAATCTGCCAATCCAGCCGGGACCATTTCAGCCAATCCTAAAGAACACCTAGGGCAGTTTATAAGATTCCACAAGGGTTCCAGGCATTAGAGTAATTTGCCAGAATCCCACAACCTCCAGATAGGTCCCTGGTCCAGATAAGTCCTGAAACCTAGCCCAGCCTCTCCAGAACATCAGATAGTTTCATCTCCCTACCCCATATTAGTGACAGACATTTCCAATATAAAAAATTTAGAATTGTTGTAGCCCAAACAACCCCAGTGAGAGGTATGGAAAGACCAAAGGTGATGGTGGAATTATATATAGAAGATAGGACTTAACAAATGAATATGAATGCAGAATCATGAAATTGATAACTTTTTTAGTCTCCAGTATTTTAGAGCAGCTAGAAGAAAAACCTAAAATTGTGAAATTGTAATCCATGTCAAAGTCTGAAATATGTTCTACAACTAATTGTGGTGCTGTGCTTTGAAATTTATAGCTTTTTTGTATATCTGTTATTATTCACAAAAAAAGAAGGAAAAAATCTATTGTGATGATAAAAAAGTATTTCAGCCAGCTAGCCTCCTATATTCTGGAGCAGCTAGAAGGAAAAACATGAGAGGATCGTATGGTAGCCCATAACAAACTCTGAGATCTATCTTATAACCACTTTTTGAAGAGAGCTTTGAAAACGATACCTTTTTTATTTCTTTGCTTTGTATATATGTTACACTATACAACAAAATAAGTTTAAAAAAATACTTATGTTTTGTAGGATGTCTAAAGACAGTATTGAAGATCTTTTTGGTAACTTAAGGTATGTGGGTATATAAAGTACTCAGGATGTACTTTGTTAAAGAAAGGGGTGTAGCTTTGTACTTGAGAATGTGGAGGGCAAACACTGGGTGAACATGGAAAGTTGTGGAAGTTTATTGAAGTGAATTTTGTTTGTCGTGGTCAATACTAACTAAAATTTGACAAGCTTGTCTAAGGAAATATGGTTTCATAAATGCCTGGTTTCAATGTGTTAGACAAGACCTGAATCGATGTGGAAAGTTGTAGAAGGTTGTGAAACTGAATTCTGTTTGTTGTAGCCAATGCTAAACAAAAAACTGATAGGCTTGTTTACAATATTTTGTAAGAGCTTTTTGTATCAAACTGCGTATTCATAAAAAAACTGGAGTTTAGTTTTCTGTTAAAATAATGCAGATTATTGATCTGATCCTAGTGAAAGATTATGACACTTTCCTTAACCATCTGAGTACTCTGACTAAAAGACAAAGGTTCTATGCCATCTCAGAATAAAATTTCCTGTTGAGGTTTATGTTGACCTTATCATCCTTTATTTTAGAAGACATTTTGTTGTCACTTTGGTTAAATAAGGAACCAACTATTGTTTCACAAAAATCCATTTTCCTATTTAACATAGTGTTCAAAAAACCCTGACAACTTTTGACATTTTTTTTGCCCTCCCCAAATCAAACTCTAAAGGCTGTCTTTACTTAAAACTGTTGCAAAGAATTTGTTCCTTTTATTGTTTTTTTTTAACTTGAGCACCAGTGTTTATGGCAGCATTATTCACAATAGCCAAAATGTGGAAGCACAAATGTCCATCAACAAGTGAATGAATAAGCAAAATGAGTATACACACACGACAGAATGTTGTTTGACTGTAAGAAAAGATGAAGCTATGAGACGTGCTGCAACATGTAAGAACCTTGAACATGTCATATTCAGTAAGACAAGGAAGACACATAAGGACAAAAATGTTAAGATGCTTATAAGTGTCTACTAGAAATGGTAAATTCACAGAGATAGCAGATTACTGGGGCAGAGTGTGATGGAGGGATGGGGAGGGGAGCATATTTGTGAAAAATTTTTAAAAATTAGATTAATAAATCCATTACATGTTCCAAAAAAAAAAAAAATGACATGACCAGGCAATGGTGGAGCCGAGTCAATTCAAAATTCTCAATTCCAAATTTCTTCTCTTTCAGTGATGGTGCCAAGAAAGGGGTGGCTTACAGGCATTTTACCCACCTCCTCCTTTAATCTCCAACCTGCCCTAAATAAACATGCAATCTTTCCAAGTTTTCATTGCAATTGCAACTTCACTTCTCATCCCTAGGATCCCCCTAACAACAAGATTATTGTCTCCAAGGCCTTTGAAGTAGATCGTAATGGCCTCCAGTGAATCATGCCTCCTAGAGTTCTTGTCACTTTACAGTGTGACTTTGCAGATCCTCCAATCAAGAGGTGAAGTCTATTTCTCTGGCCCCTTGAATCTTGGTTGGCCTTGTGACCTGCTTTGACCAGTAGAACATGGCAGAGGTGATGCCATATGAGTTCTGTAGCATAGGCACTAAGAAGTCTTGCAGCTTCCACTTTTGCCCTCTTGGAATTCTAAACCACTATACTGTGAAGAAGCCCAGTTTAACCTACTGAAAGAAGTAACAGAGGCCACACAAAGGAGAATTTAGACTTCCCAGCCAATAACCATCCATGCATGAAGCTGTCTTGGACATTCCAGCCCAGCTGAATGAGTCTGCAAAAATCCAGGTGAAAAAGAAATAGCAGAGAATTGTCCAGACAACCTTTAGAATGGTGACAAACAACACACTGCTGTTGTTTTAAGCCCCCACGTTTGGGGGTGTTTGTTGTAAGGCATAGATAACAAACAGAGCAGCATAATAATGTATAAATAATAATTTATACAGAAAGCTGGCAGCCTGCTTCCTGATGTTCCACATCTCTTACTGTCCAACCCACTACTCTAGAACCTTGGAAAGACCTTCCTGAAGATTCATGTACTCTCAAGGTCCCATCCAGAACAACAGGAGTAATCAGCTTTCGTCTTCCCACAGTCCTTCCAGACACTCCTTAAGGCTCACTGAGTCAACACCTTGAGACTGGTCCCAGCCCCTAAAGGTGCATTTTATTTCTCTGTGCTAGAAATAGAGAATGACTTCTTTGAGATTTCCTGGTCTTTTCCACCTAAATCTCTGGAACTGTAAAGCAAAGTCACTGCCGGGCCACGAAGTCCAATAACTGTTAGACCTGTGCCAGTGCTTCTCTCTGGGTTCACTTGCCTCATCTGCAAAATAGCGTTGTTGGATAAGATGGCCTTTTCAAACCCTTCCAGCACTGATGCCTTCCAACTTTCAGGACCTACTTCTCTTCTGAAAGCTCAACAGAACAGTGTTTCTCAGCTTTTTAAATTAAGTCCCTAATGGCCAAAAAATACATCATAAAGATCTCACCTCTCACAATTCACAGCCCACATCCAGTCCTCCTGAGAATCACTACTACATAGCTCTGGACGTCAGGGAGAAGAATCCACAGACCTTTAATTTCTGTAGTTTGTACTATAAGAATAATAGATTTTTGGACACTTTTCCAAATATAAAAATTGCAAAATTAAATGTGCTCTTGCAAGCAATACCCTACCCCTCACTCCCTAGGAGATTCCAACACATTCCCTCAGGCTGTCTTTTCAGGTCTCTTCCCATTTCCCATTTGGACTCTGCTCTCAAATCATTTAAAGAAATTGATTATCTGCTCCACCACTGACCTCCTTCCCTTTCTTTTTATCTTGGTTGCCTGTGGTTTGTGGCAGTTTTCAGATAAGAAAAGCCAGTGTTGTTAAGGCTCTATTTATAAATATGTCCTTGAAAGTCAAGTGTCAACTTCTCTGAGCTAAAAATCTGGCTGTGAGAAGAGACATAAGGCAGGGGAGTCATCCCGGATGCGAAAGGCAGCACAGGATGCACACGAGTGGGTGCATCCTCCCGGGCAGGTGCACATGTGCACACACACATACACAACACCCAACCCAAAGTGAATAAAGGAAGACAATACAGAGGTCGAGGGAAGGAAGGGAAAATGCCTGGAACACGGAAGACAATACAGAGGTCGAGGGAAGGAAGGGAAAATGCCTGGAACACGATTGAAACTCAATACTTGTTTGATGTAAAAGAAAGAAGACAAGAAGGCACGCAAGGAGGGAGGGGGGAATTCAGAAAAACAGCAAATTTAGTAGGGAAAGCCCAGAACTTGGAGTCAGGAGAATTTAATTGGAAGCCTGGTCCACTCTTATTAGGACAGGTCTCTTGACCTCTCTGAACTTTGGGTTCCTTCTCCATTGAGTGGGTATAATAATTCCTTCCCAACTAATCTCATAAGATTGCTATAAAAATCAAATGAAAAATCTGTTTGTGGAATATATTCTATCTTGTGGAAGACAGAATGGTTATGGAAGTACTGAGTAAACCGAACTCCCTATAAACAAGCGAGGCATTGTTTATAGTATTTTTTAGAGCTATTTGTGAGACACTATGACATGCACTACATATAACAAAGCATTTAACCTCACAATAACCTTGCAGATATAAACTCTTCTTATTCCTTTTCAGACAAAAAAACATAAAGAGGGAAAATAATTTGCTGGAGCCCACACAACTAGTAAGTGGTCAACTGGGATTTGAACCAGGGCCTGTCCGAGCCCAGCAGCCAATCCTCTTAACTACTCCACTTGGCCACTTCCAGAACCTTCATATGTATTCAGTAGCTTTTTAAATGCCCATTTGAAACATAATTTGCCTTCCACTGTTAAAAGAGATGTAATAAACAAATACTCAAAAAAAAATTAAATAAATAAATAAATAAGTGCATCTGCTTTTTCCTGTGGTTTTTTAAATCTCATCAGATCCGCAGCAACAACTGCAGCCGCATTCTTTAGCTCTATGAGCGCTGCTCTGCCAGGATGCCAAGAAGCTCTGCTGTGAAGGAGTGAAGCAGTTTTTGTGCATAATATTTAAAACACTCCTGCTCTGTCCCTCCTGCTCAAGAACATTCTGAAGAAGTGAAAAGGTCTGTCCCTTCCTCTCCTCTGGCCAAGCATTCCTATTCAGAGCTTTCTGGCACTGGCTGGTCTGAAGGAGTCAAGAGTTTCAAAGGCACTTCCACTGCTTTGCAGCTTGCTTCTCCCTCCGCTCCCACTCACCACCCCGCCCCCCACCCGCAGGCCATTACAAACTATTATTCCTGGTTCCCATGGGGTGAGGGTGAAAGGGAAAGGGGAGACAGATTTGCAGCCCGCAAAATCTGCAGGTTCATTTTTTAAAAGCCTCAGAGGAAAGGAAACTGTCATTTTACCTTCTAGTTATTTTCTGTTTAGGTCTGCCCAGAATTAAGCTTTCCTGGTCTGTTCCTGAAAAGTTTAGGGAAAAAGCTTCCTGTTGACTTCTTTAAACCCTACTTCTTGGGGATGCTGATGAGTCCTAGGGCAAAGAGAGAAAGGACAGAGAGGTTTGTTGCCTGGATGCCATACACTGTTAAAGGGTTTTGCAATTCATCTCTCTACTCTAAGAAGTACAAGATAAATTACCAGCATCAATCTATCTAACAGTATCAGGCTTCAGAACTTGTGAGCCATATGTTCATGTCATTGCTTTGTGCAAATAGACACTCTAAATATGCATCGATCTGGCACATTGCATGAGTATTTATCAAAATGTTCTCTTGTCTCCCAACACATATATTAATAAAACTAATACAGAATAATACCAAGTTGCAACCATGCACGAGATTCCAAACTGTAGGTTTGGTTTGCAGATTTAATGAAAGCTATTTATAATCATAAAGAGAAAGGAAAAAATAGCCCAATAACCAGAAGTTCTTATGGAAGATAGAATAAAGCTTTTGTGTTAAAGTTTTTATAGATGGATGGTAGAGACAAGATAAAAACTATGGTTGAACTTGATTTATTCTCAGTAAAAACCTGGATTGGTTTTAGTCAGCGATCTGTGGCTGTAACTGAGAAGTTAGGATTTAAGGGATGATTTTGATTACTGAATCATTATATAGATATTCCTTCTTGCTTTCTGGTATATTGGAGTAGACAGAGGAAAATACCTAAAATCTCTTAATTGTAATCCAGCTGCCCTGATCTCTGATAATGATTGTATAGCCTTTATCCTCTGCCCCTGTGATTGTAAATACCTTGTGACTAAACTTTATTTGTACCCAGTTATCTAGGTTTTCAACTTTGGAGTCTTGTAATCACTAAAGACACCCCCTAATGTTTATTAATGAAGGGTCTTGGGTCAGCCCCAAACTAACCCACTCCAAGTCCAAAGTTATCTTGATAACCGAGACTGGATCTAACCAAAATGGGCCCACCTGACACGTGCAGTAGCTTAGACTCTAACCTACAAGTCACCTATACCTCGTCCTGCCATTTTCTTACATATGTTCTTTGATAAGCATGTAATCAATCTGTACATGCTCAATAATTAAATCACCTCTAATTACATCATCTGGGGCCACTGTGCCTATTATCCGAAACCCTGCGCATCTTTTTCTCTAGTAAAACTATCAGAATTATCACAGTTCAGGGAGACAGATTCTGGGCTGAGAGGCCATCTGCTCTCCTACTACATACCTAGTAGGCAACTCTTTTACTCTTTGAAACCCCAGTGTCTCAGGAATTGGTTATTGAGCTCATCAGGGAAAAATAATCCACAGCATTTGTCCAGCAACAGGGCAAGAACACACTACCCTTACTGTGGGAACCTTGTCTTTGCGACCACAAAATAAGCCACACTCTGCTCTCACATTTTCTGAAAAAGAAATTCAATATAGTTTTAAAATTTCTTTGTCTCTAAGATTTCCTAGTTGGTTGCCATAAGGTACAATAGAAGTTCTGAGAGTCTAAAGACACAGCAAGACTGATAATAGTTGCATTCCAGGTCAACAAATACATATGAAGTTAGAAACAAACATCTGGAGGAAACTATTTCAAATTGGAAATATTGATTATTGCTTGGGACTGAGTTTGATACTGAATAAGAGTGGGTTCTCTGCCCAATGCGCATAATAGCCAATCCATGACACCAGGGTTTTAAAGAGAGAAAGAGTTTCACGCTACATGTGAAGCAGGAGATTAGATGGCCCATTCTCCCAGATGTCTGTCTCCCCAAGTCTTAGGAATTCACTCAAGGCAGATGGAGATGTCACCATTATAGTAACAAGTATGCACAGGGCTGAGAACAGGCTAGAATGACCATTACAATGGTTGGTATAAACAAGCATGAAACTAGTTGAGTTCCAGTAATTTCAGGTATTAACTTTTGGATATTCTATAATACAGAAAGAAAAAAAAATCTATGTAATGATTCAGTAATTATAATCATTTGTTACTTCTTAAGTTCTGTTACAAGTTTATGTCATTTGCTTATTTTTTTACCAGAGCTTTGAATTTCCTTAATTTTATTAGAAAACATTTAAAGCTGTTTCAAGTTATCTTTATTTAATTTGGAAAAAAATTGTAACAGTGCATGTATACCTTCCAACCAAAATTAGGAAACATTACTATTTCACATTTCCTTCATTTTTTTTCTTAAAATTATATGACCACAAATTACAGATAAAACTGAATCTTTCTCTACATTCCTTGCAAAACCCTATTTTCCTGTCTGCCTTGCTAGAGGCAACCACTGTGAATATGAAATTTTTCCTTTGGCCACAATAGATGTAGCTATGAATAACATGTGACACTGTTTCATGTGTTTTTAAACAATTATATAAATGTCTTACTGTAGCATTTCACAACTTAATTTTTCATACTGCAGCATACTTTTTTTTTTAAGACATTCCTTCTGTGTGACTTGCTGCACTTTTGAATTTTCAAATTTTTTACAATTAACATTTCTTACTCTAATTAACAGGATAAAACATTGCATAACTTTAATGAGTGAAAGTAATTGAGAGACCCCTGTAGTTCAACACCTTGCCGAAGATTATCAGAAAATGCCACCCTTAGTTTGGCACTGGGTTGCAAGCAGTTTATCGGGGGTAATCCCAGGAAGTAGAGATGAGGGAGTGTGGGGTGGAGAAGCTGATGTATGTTATTGAAACTGTCAAGTTTCAGGGCAGTAGCAGGGGCTCAGTTCCACCACGGCCATTTGAAAAGCACTTGGAACACTACCCAAAATTGTCTGTCTGAGGGAAGGGAGGATGGAGCATTCATCTGTGGGGCCAACATAGGCCCAGGGTGTTAGCTTCCCCATACTTTGGGGCTCTCCTTCAATGGGACAAGAGGCATCAGGAAAGGCCCTGAAGCAGAACAGGGATGCTGCACCACGCGCATGTCCATGGGGCGCTGTCAGCTAAGATGGGTCTGAACTCACCCAGAACCACTGGGCCTTCTGAACCTTGGCTAAAGACAGGCCTCTATCTTTTTAAAAATGAATCCAGTTTGTCTACCCAGAATATGCCTTCCCTGCTTCCTCAAATTCCATAAATGTCTGGAGAAAGAAAGTTTTCCAAGTCACAAGAGCTAATTCAGAAAATTCTAAACAAGGGATCACCTTCTTGGGAGCCATCTATCTCTCACAGCCCATAAGCAAACAAACAAATCAATTCTGTTTCTTCTACTCACTTTACCACCTTCCTATCATTAGAAGCAGAAGGCAGCCACCCAATTGTGTGAGGAAGTCAGTATCTTCCTTGCTGGCTTGTACTAGACTATAGTTAAAGGGAATGAGCCACACTATTTCTAAAACTCTAGCACATAGTAGATGCTTAGTAAAGGCATCGGGGGTTGTCAATCCTACCTCGTGTCTAAAATGTCAGCTTTACTTAGTGCTATTCTTTGAGGGTTGAATGAATCCATAACTAAAGACAGTTTCATACAGCATCCTGCTCACACATTTAACACACATTTATTTCTTATTTACAAGAAAATACAGAGGTCCATAGCATAAAGTTCTGTGCAGGGCAAAAAGTAACAGTGAAAATTAAATGAGAGGTGGAGGGTAGAAGAGGTAAGGAAGAGGGCAGTAGCTCAAAGGGTGACAGGCTGAAACCAGAAAATGTTGTCAGTTGTTGCTGAAGAAAAGTTTTGGTATCTCCTATGTGCAAAAGTCAATTTCTTCCAGTGGTCTCCTCTTGTTAGAGCCATCTTGTGAGCCATATGACCTACATGACAGTCTACTGAGTTCAATCCAACCATCTCAGCACTTCAAAAATTCTGGAGGGCAGAGGTCATATCAGCTAGTGTTTGCCAGGTTACCTGCTTTCAGCAAAGCCAGCTAACTGCCCATTCAGTCATCAGGAAAACCCTTTTTTTAAAAACTTGCCAGGCTTCTGGTACCAAAGGAAAGCAGAGCATTGTAGTAATTATCTGGATGACTCAGGCCATAATCACACTTTTACCCAAGAGTGATCCTTACCTTAATTGTCTCAATAGCTTGAGGACACTTTATACTTGCAATTGTAAAATTATAGGGCTAGAAAGAGACCTTAAAAGACCATTTATCATCAGGATAATAGGCTCAATTATCTGTGCAAATAGAGACCAGACGCCTCTTCTCTTTCATGCTTTGTGGGAAGGGTAGGTAGATTCCTCAGAATCTTCTCCCTCATTCCACCTCCCCATCGTTCATCCCCTTTCCTGGGAAAAGCAACCCAGGAAATGAAATCCTCATCACATTCTACAAAATAATAAGGTGTCCTTAGGAGAAAGGACAAAAACATGGCCTTTGATTTCTGTCCTTACAAATAAGGCCTTTTGTTTTATTGGTTAGGTACGAACTGATGTTGGAATTTGAAACCATGAGTCAAGGAAATACAAATGTCTAAGACCTTCTAAACTCTGACACCCTGTCTTTGGTTGGCATTTTCTCTTTGATTGTCTCAAATTTCAGGTAATATCTCGTAAATGCACATAGGTTTCAGGAGAAGACTGATTTGATATATTTTTTTATTTAATCCATAAGGTTCATGCGTATTTTTGATTTACTAGCCTCCATAGTATCCTCTGAATTTATATTAGAGCAGCATATTGCAGGAAACAAGAACTGTCAGCTGTAAAGGATGCCACCCTCCACACTCTCTCCCTCTGTGTCCCCCACCCCGCCCTCTGCCCTCACTTTCTGGCTGTAAAAGCACTCATCGTTCCTAGTGCTTCCTGCTTACATGACATCTCCACACTTTTCTCAGGTTCAGTGGAAGATGCCAGAATTGCTCCAGCTTTTCTCTTAAATAATGCTGTATTGTACATATATGCAAGAATGGCTTTTCAAAACAATCACTTAACGTTTTATTATTGTACTACAAACCAAACACTTTATGAGACACTCTCTTTGCAATTTGATATGGTTCCTCTTTCAAGAGTAAAAAAAAAAATTATCCAGCAGTGTTTTTTCAAAGATTCCATTTATGCAAATATCATATTCAAGCAAAAGGATCAAATGCACTATTGTTTCCTAATTATTTTATTTTTTATTTTTTATTTTTATTTACATGGGCAGGCACCAGGAATCAAACCCCGGTCCTCTGGCATGGCAGGCTAGCACTCTTGCCTGCTGAGCCACCGTGGCCTGCCCATTTCCTAATTATTAATGGAAAAGTTTTGTTTAATTTAACAATGGTTTCATTTTGCCGAGTTCTTCTATAGGTCAGGTACTATATTGTATAATTTCATGTATATTTCATAATCTTCAAAACAACCTTTTGAAATATACATTTATTTCCACTTTGTAGAGGAAGAAACTGATGCTTGAAGCAGTTAAATTACTTCCCAGAGAGTAAAAGGTGGATCTGGAATTAGAACACTTTCTATAAGATTTCAGAAGCCAGGTTTCCAAACACCCATTAGGATCAGTGTTCAATTGTGCTTCATTTAACATATAAACCCACATGTAATTCTACTTAATTTTTTGATTCAATGTGGTGCTAGGTAGACCAAGCTCTACTAACTACATTTTAAAAGTTTTAAGTGGCGTTCTTTGCATAGCAATATTTTGTGATATTTCATAATGCATTTTCACAAGTCTGACAACATCATCTCGTTTTGGTCTTCATTTTGAAATAATGATAAATATTAATAAGTGCTCAAGGCACAGTGTCTCTTTTCTTATGAGAGACTTGTCACATGAGTGAATGAGTTTCTAGAAAGTTTGGAACAAAATGGAAATGTAGATAGAAATGCTAAAGTGAGAGGATATGGGTGCTCTGGGCTGCATAAGCTTGGGTACAACTTTCTGAGCTGCTGCTTATCTCTGATGAAGAGCTGAGGAACACTGTGAATTTTCCACTCATCGGCCAAAAACTGTCTACCATAGAGGGATTAAATAAGTCTCATTTTATGGACAGAGGAGCCTATCTGTTCTCTGCCACTTAGTATTTTAAGCAGGCCCATTTTACCAGCGGTTTTGTGAGGTTTTCATGTCATTTTTATCAGGACCCTATAGTGCCAGGTAGCTGACACTATGTCAACAAGAGAAATACAGATTAAAACTCACTTCCTTCCTACATTTGAACAAAGAGAGAGTGTATCCTTCATAGAATTGGTTGTTATTTAGATCAAAAGCTACTCAAAGGGGAAGGGGAGTTTAAATACATTATTTAAGAGAATCATAAAATTTCTCATCTGTAAGTTACCTTAGAGATTCTGTAGGTTCAAATAAGTGAAGAAAAGCAAAGCCTAAGAAGCTTAAATGCCTACCCGAGACTTACAAATCCAGAAGGTATAAAGCTAGCAGAAGACACTATATAGACTAGTGTCAGCCCTTGTCCTCTTGGTGCCTGGCTTCTACTCCGTGATTCCTTTAGGGACCTAACCCTCCTCCATCCTCCATGCTGGTCAGGGAAGGCAGACACAGATGTCGGCTCCATAGGAAAGCATACAATGCAGCCCGGCAAATCTAAACATGCCTGCCCCCTGGTGATTCATCCAAGTCAGGTCAACCATAGACAATTCTGAGACTTTTAAACAATTGGGCAAAAAGACTTCTTTATAAACATAGGGGTGCTGTTACCCATTTTCATCATGATTTAAAGAGAGCCCAACTGAGGCTGAGAAAGCAGAACCAAACCGTGCAGAGAAACATTCTTGATGGCACTGTTGAAGACTCTAAATTCACCAAGTATGCTCAATTTCCTGAACCAATAAATTTCTTTTTTTTCCTTAATCCAATTTTATAGAATTTCTAGCATTTGCTACCTAAGAGTTTTCACCAATATGCCATCAATCTGTACAGTGTCACAGAAGAGAGGCCAGGGTGGTAACAGGACTAAGGCTGCATCATCTAGGAAAGGATGAAGGAGCTGAGGATATTTAACCAGCAGAAATGACAATGTATGGGAAGAAGGTAAAGGAAGAATAGTGCTACTTTCACGTAAGCTCCATGAAAGCAAGATGTGCTCTCATTTACGTGGTTTCCTGCTGTGTTCTCAGAGCCTGGCACATTGGAACTACTCTGTAAATATTTGATGAACAAATGAAACTGGAATCTCAGGATTCTTATTTGCAAGCAATAAAAGATGGCTAAGAAGAAAAGGTGTGTGTGGGTGTTATTAAAAGGATATTGAAAACACCAAATAATTGTATGGATGTCTGTTGAACCTGGCTAGAACAAGCAACTAAGACCATAGCCAAAATCATGCCACAAAACCAGTGGTGAGGGCCCCATTGCTGCTGCCCCCAAATATTTGAGATGCATCTGCCACTGTCACAGAGGATAGAGGGAAATTCTTTACAAAGACTTTGCAGTCCACACTTGGTTTATCCATTATATTCATTTGCTAAAACTGCTGCAATGCAATATACCAGAAATGGAACTGCTTTTATAAAGGGAATTTATTAAGTTACAAGTTTATAGTTCTAAGGTCATAAAAATGTCCAAACTAAGACATCCAGACAAAGATACCATGACTCAAGAAAGGTCAATGGGTCCAGAACACCTCTGTCAAGTGGGAAGGCACGTGGCTGGCATCTGCTGGTCCTCTGGCTTCTGGTTTCAAACAGCTTCCCCCGGAGTGATTTCTTTCTGCATCTCAAAACGTCTGGATCTTGTGTTGGCTGTGAAGCAACTTTCTCCATGCATCTGCAGTTTCTCCAAAATGTTTCCCCTTTTAAAGGTTTTGATAAACTGATCAAGACCCCAGCGTCACATCTCCATTTAATCAAAAGGCCACACCCATAACGGTATGTGCCACATTTCCATGGAAACAATCCAATCAAAAAATCCCACCCAAGGTTCCACAGGATAGGGTTGCATATGATTTTGAACCCCATTGCTCAGTAAATTTCTGGATTAACTGAGTGGGGGGTGGGTAGGAACGGACATTTGCATACTAGTGTTTACTGCAGCAGTGTTACTGATTCACGATGGGAGGAGGTGGCCTAAGGGTACATTGACTGAGGAATGGAAGGGGGAACTGTGGTGTATACTTACAAAGTACTACTGAGCAGCTGCAAGAAGGAATGATGTCATGAGGCATGCAGCTAGGTGAATGAAACTTAAGGACTCTATGTTGAATGAAATGGTAGAAACAAAAAGACAAATATTATCATGCCTCAATCATATGGACTAACTATAATATAAAAACTCGGTGAACTGAAGAGCATGAATTATCAGATTGGGGGCCTATTATAAAGGATCCTAAATTATAAGCTCTTATAGCAATCACATATATTCAGCAAGTGTAGCTGTTAATTCTAAATTCTGAGATAATGAGCTGTTTATTTTAACCTGGTCATTCCCTGAAGTTTCAGGTATTTATGTGACACCTGAGACTCTGAGTTAGAGCTCTGAAGCCATGAAGTCAGCAGTACTCCATATAAGAACTGTTTAAAAAGTTGAAAAAGAGATCAGACCTCGACTAGAGATATGAATGAAGCTGATCTGGATAGGACTAAGGTAAATCAGAATACAGGGTAAAGGATGATAAGGTCCATATTTTGAAACTTCAACTTCTGTGTGATATCAAATGGAGAGATGTTTGGTGCAAAATTTCTATTTTGGGTACTGCATTACCTAATTTTAATTTGTATTGTCAGTTTAACTGAACACTGTAAGTATATGGAATCTTGAATAGGGCAAGATATATTTTTGGTTTGTCCAGATTAGTGTGATGTCCTGATATATCCCAGAGTAATTTAGGTAGTGAATAAAATATTGGCAAAGTCCCCTTGGGGGACTGAGGAGAAAGGGGGAAATAGTCAACCTCTCCATTCGGAGGATTTCTGATATTTTCACAAGCAGTGGAGACAGCCAAATTAATAGGCCTAGCCTTCAATCTTGGGGCTCACCCCTGTGAAACTTATTCCTACAAAGGATAGGCTAAGTTTACTTAAAATTATAATTTTAAGAGTCACCCCCAGAGGACCTCTTTTGTTTCTCAGATATGGCTTCTCTCTCTAAGCCAACTCGGCAAATGAATTCACTGCCCTCCCCCGTATGTAGAACATGACTCCCAGGGGTATAAATCTCCCTGGCAACATGGGACAGAACTCCTGGGATGAGCCTGGACCTGGCATCAAGGGATTGAGAAAGCTTTCTTGACCACAAGGGGGCAGAGAGAAATGAGACAAAATAAGGTTTCAGTGGCTGAGAGATTTCAAACAGAGTCAAGAGAGGTTATTCTGGAGGTTATTCTTATGCATTATATAGATATCCATTTTTAGTTTATTGTGTACTGGAGTGGCTGGAGGGAAGTACCTGAAACTATTGAGTTGTGTTCCAGTAGCCTTGATTCTTGCACATGATTGTATAAAGATATAGCTGTTACAATGTGATTGTGAAAACCATGTGTCTGCTGCTCCTTTTATCCAGCAAATGGACAGATGAGTGAAAAAATATGGATAAAAAATAAATAAATAATAGGGTAGATAAGGGGTAAAATAAATTGGTAGATGGAAACACTAGTGATCAATGAGAGGGAGGGGTAAGGGGTATGGGATGCATGGGTTTTTTTCCGTTTTCTTTTTCTGGAGTGATGAAAAGGTACTAAAAAATTAACATGGTAATTGTTCTAGTTTGCTAGCTGCCAGAATGCAACACATCAGAAATGGATTGGCTTTTAATAAAAGGGGGTTTATTTCATTAGTTCTTCAGAGGAAAGGCAGCTAACTTTCATCTGAGGTTCTTT
>PVIY010044689.1:0-19548 GCA_004026745.1 Myrmecophaga tridactyla | reverse complement strand
ATTAGATTTAGCATCACTAATTGCAGAAGACACTCCCCTTTGGCTGATTACAAATGGAATCAGCTATGGATGCAGCTGACGTGATCATGACCTAATCCTATGAAATGTCCTCATTGCAACAGACAGACCAGCGCTTGCCCAATCAGATAAACAGGTACCACAACTTGGCCAAGTTGACACGTGTCCCTAACCATGACAAATGACAAGTTAGGACTTTATTAAGTATAAATTGAAAGGATTTAAAATATTTTTTAATGGACAAGTGTCATGAAACAAGTTATAGAAAATAAATCATAGGTGGGGTGATTTGGAAGGATGAGATTCAAGTCAGGAAGATTCAAGTTGCTATGGTCAAGGTAAGAAGTTTCAAATATTTGTGCTACCATTATGCCAGCAGAAGTGGGAAGAGTGAGAATGAGCAGAAGACTCACTACTACTAGAAAACTTTATATTTATCATTTTTCCTTAAGTGTCATATATTGAAGGATTTGTTAAGTATATGCATTTAAATTAAAACCCAAAACGAACATTTAACTGAACTTCCATCTAACATACTTTTCACAGAAGTATAATTAACATTGAGTAAAATGCACTCTTTTCATGTGTAAAGTTCAATGAGTTTTGTCAAATGTATACCAAGCTGGGTAATCACTATTACAATCAAATTATAGAACATTTCATCACCCCAAAAAGTCCCCTTAAATATCTTGGCTGCCAATCCCCTATGCACCTATCAGATCCTTACAATCACTGATATGATTTTGTCCCTATTAATTTGCCTTTCAAAGAATATCATATAAATGGAATCACACAGTTGTGTTTCATTTAGCATAATGCTTTTGTTTCATCAAGATCGTTGCATGTGTTAGTAGTCTTTTCCTTTTTACTACTGAGTAGGCTTCCATTTTATGGATGTACCACAAGTTTCTTTACTCATTCAAAGTTATTTAGACATTATGGTTGTTTCCAGTTTGGAAAGATTCTGAGCAAATCTGTGATAATGCTTTGTGAAAATATAGGGTTTCATTTCTCTTGCATAAAGATCTAGTATGGGATAGTTGCATAATAATGTTTATGTTTAACACTAAAAACAAAAACCTGCTATCACATCTAGGATTTAATTTTATTCTATTCCAAACATAATACTTAGCCTATTACTGTTTCACGAATATAGGTTGAAAACAGAAGACTCCTGGGTCAGAGGTAAAGGACTTTATTATCAACACCACTGCAGCAGTATGACCCAGAGCCTGCTTGCATCAGTTTCCTGTGGTCTCCAAATCCAAAGGAGACATGTGGGGGATAGAGATGGATGCCTGCTCATGCAGTGGGTTGAGTTATAGGCAAGGAATACTCACTGGGGAATGCACCTCTTTCGTAGTAATCAATATGCAAATCTACTCTTTATCCCATTTCTCAGCATTCTCACTGTAAATATGACCTTAACAAATGGCTTGGTAAATCAGGCCTTTTATTCCTGGCATACTTAGCATTTCTGTGCAAGGAACCTCAGAGTCTTGGAAGAATGATCTTCCAAAGATAGTCAAACTATTTTGAGAAATAACTTAATTTTTGCATTCTCACTAGCCATTTAATGAGGTTTCAGTTGTTTTGCATCCTTTTAGCACATGGCCTTGCCATCCTCTTTCATTTTGCTATTCTGGTGAGTGTATAGTGGTATCTGATTGAGGTGTTATTTAGCATTTCCTAATGACTAATGACGTCCAGCATATTGTTGGGTGCTTATTTGTTATCTATATATCTTATTTGGTGGAGTGTCTGTTTATTTCTTTCTCAAATTTTTTGGGTTGCTTTTCTTATGGAGTTGAAAGAGTTTTCAATATATTCTGCATACAATCTTTTGTCATGTATGTATTTTTCAAATATTTGGTAACCATTTGTCCCTTGTAATTCTTATTTTCTTAATAGCCTTTTTCAAAAAAGAAAGGTTTATAATTTTTTAGGAAAACCAATTTATAAATCTTGTAATATTGTTTAGGCTTTTTGAGTCCTAGCTATCTAAGTAATCTTTGTTAACCAAATATAACAAAGATTTTCTCATATGTGTTTCCATAGAAGTTTTATAATTTTAAATCTTATTCTTGAGGATCTGATCCATTTTGAGTTGTTTTGTACATAGTGTAAAATAAAGGTTAATGTTAACTTTTGTATATGGATGTCCAATGATTTTAGGGCCATTTATTGAAAAGACTGTGCTTTCCCTGTTATCTTAGCTCCTTTGTTAAAACTAATTGGCCATGTATGTGTGGTTCTTTTCCTGAATAACCTATTTTGTTCCATTGATCTATACATCTGTCCTATGCCAAACTCATAGTTTGGGACACAAATGAAATGAGTCCTTAAAAATTATTCCTTTTGTGAATTTGCAACCAAAATTTAGACTTAGCGTATTAATTTCTGCAAAGTATATCATGGGTTTTGGTTGGAACTGCATTTAAATCAGTAGATAAGTTTGGGAAAAATTGACATTTTAACAATATTGGGTCTTTCTATCTATTAAATAGCCTTCTCTTTCTATTTATTTGTTTTAATGTGTTTTCAGAAATATTTTTAATATTTAAAGTGCACATTTTGCATATATCTTGTTACATTTTACCTAAGTATTTTGGGTTTATGGAATTTTAAATGTTATTGATTAAATTCAATTTCCAATTGCCCATATAGAGAAATACAATTGAGTATTTTACATATGAACTTGGCAGCTTGTGACTAATAAACTTACTTTTTAGAACTAGTATTTTTTTTAGTAGGTTCTTCCAATTTTTTCTATGTAGATAATCATGTCACCTCTGAATAAATTTTCTTTAATCCTTAAATTTTTTTGTCTTATTACAAAAGCTATTAGCTCCAGTACAATATTGAATATAACTGGTCAAAGTTAAACCTCTCACTTCTTAAGGGGAAAGCATTCTTTAGTTCACCAATAAGTATGATGACAGTTATAGGTTTTACAAAGATGCTCTTTCATCTGGTTGAAGAAATTTCTGTATATCCTGAGATTGCTGTGGACATTTTCCTGAATAGATATTGAATTTTTCAAATTTTTCTGCATGGAGGAAATCATGCATTTCTCTCATTTTAGTGTGTTGATAAGATGAATTAAATTAACGGATTTTTGAATGTTGATCAAACCTTGCATTCTTAGTTTTATGTCCACTTGAACACAGCGTATTTTCTTCCTTTACATATTGATGGATTTGACTTGCTAATATCTTGTTAAGGAATGTTACATCTATATTCATGAATGATACTGGTCTGTAGTTTTCTTTTCTTGTTATAATTTGCATGGTTTTGGTATTGGGATAAGTCTGGCCTCCACCTTTTTTGCTAGAAAGAGTATAAAATTGGCAATATGTCTTCCTTTAAGGTCTAATTCAATTCACCAGTGAATCCCTCTGGGCTTGAAATTTTACCTAGAAAGCTTTCCAACTACAATTTCAATTTCAATTTTATACTGTAATATCTTTAATCCAATAGAACTATTCAGGAAATCTATTCCTTCTAGAGTGAATTTTGTTAGTTTGAGTAAATTGTCCATTTGTCTAATTGATTAAAATAATTAGCACAAAATTCTTCATGATATTATATTTTTCTTTATTCCAGAAATTGATTATTTATTTCTTGATCAACATAGTTGAAGGTTTATAAAATAATGACTTATATTTCTGGAAATTTGTGTAAATACAGACATACCTTGTTTCATTGCAGTGCACTTTAGTGTGCTTCACAGATACTGCATTTTTACAAATTGAAGGTTGATGATAATCCTTCATGGAACAAGTTTACAGACACCAGAAATGTTTCTGTGTCACATTTTGATTATTATAACAAAATTTCAAACATTCTCATTATTATTTTAACTGTTATGATGATCTGAGATCAGTGATCCTTGATGTTACTGGTGTAATTTGGGAGTGGGGGGAGGCACCAACAACTGCACCCATTGAAGACAGCAAATTTAATAAGTAAAGTTAGTAAGTAAATCATGTGTGTTCTGACTCCTCCACCTACTGGCCATTTCCCTATCTCTCCTCCTCTTCTTGGGCCTCCCTATTCCCTGAAATACAACAATATTGAATTTAGGCCACTTAATAAACCTACATAGCCTCTAAGCTTAAGCGAAAGGAAAAATTGCACATCTCTCACTGTAAATGAAAAGCTCAAAATGATTACGCTTAGTAAGGAAAGCATGTCAGAAGCCAAGAAAGACCAAAAGCTAGGCCTCTTGAACCAAACAGTTAACCAAGTTATGAATACAATGGAAATATCTTAAAGGAAAGTGCTAATCTAATGAACACATGAATGATAAAAAAGTGCAACAGGCTTATTGCTGATATGAAGAAAGTTTTATTGGTTGGATAGAAGATCAAACCAGACACAATATTCCTTAAAGCCAAAGCCTAATCCAGATTAGAGAGAGAGCAAGGTCCTAATGCTCTCCAATTCTATGATGACTGAGGGGGTAAGGAAGTTGTAGAAGTTTGAAGCTCGTAGAAGTTAGTTCATGAGATTAAAGGAAAGAATCCATCTCCATAACATAAAAGTGCAAGGTGACACAGCAAGTGCTAATGCTCTGCTATCCAGAAAATCTAGCCCCGATAACTGATGAAAGTGGTTGAAAGGTTTAAGCAAGCAGGTCAGGTGAACTCCAGAAGGGGCAGTTCTCCAGAAGTCAGGTGTCCGCAAGGGGCGGTTCATCAGTTCTGGAAGTCAGGTGTCCGCAAGGGGCGGTTCTAGAAGTCATGTTGGGAGGGGCAACACAGCCTCTGCAGCTCCAGTTGCAGTGCCCCTCCTTGTTCCCCTGATCTAACAGTGGTTACACCAAATAACAGATTTCCAATGTAGATGGAACAGCTCTCTAGTAGTAGAAGATGACATCTAGGACTTACATAGCTAGAGAAAAGAACTGAATGTATGGCTTCAAAGTTTCAAAGGACAGGCTGACACTCTGGTAAGGGGCCAATACAGCTAGTGACTTTCAGTGGAAGCCAATGCTCATTTACCATTCCAAAAATCCTGGGGCTCTTAATAATTATGTTAAATCTACTCTTCCTATGTTCTATAAATGGAATAACAAAGACTGGATGACAGCATATCTGTTTACAATATGTTTCCTGAATATTTTAAGCCCAGAGTTGAGACCTGTTGTTCAGCAAAAAAGATTTCTTTAAAATATTATTGCTCATTGACAATGCATCTGGTCACCCAAGGGCTCTGATGGAGATCTATAATGAGATTAATAATGTTTTTATGCCTGCTAACATAAGAATTTCAAGTATTATTATTTAAGAAATACATTTCATAGGCTATAGCTGTTACAGGTAGTGATTCCTCTGATGGATCTGGGAAAACTATTGAAAACCTTCTGGAAAGCTTCACCATTCATTACATTACATTGCATTCATTACATTAAAAACATTTGTGATTTATGGGAGAAAGTCAAAATATCAATACTAACAGTAGTTTGGAAGAAGTTGGCTCCAACCTTTATGGAAGACTTTGAAGGGTGGTTCAAGACTTCAGTAGAGGAAGTAACAGCAAATGTGGTGGCAATAGCCAGAGAACCAGAATTAGAAGCGGAGGCTGAAGATGTGACTGAATTGCTGCAATCTCATGATAAAACTTGAACAGATAAAAAGTTGCTTCTTATGAATGAATAAAGTGATTTCTTAAGATAGAATTTACTCCTGGTGAAGAAGCTGTGAACACTGTTGAAATGGCAATCAACTTCATTGATAAAGCAGTGGCAGAATTTGAGACGATTGACTCCAATTTTTAAAAAAAGTCCTACTGTGGGTAAAATGCTCTCAGCAAGCATCACATGCTACAGAGAAATCTTCCATAAATGGAAGAGTCAATCAGTGTAGCAAACTTCATTGTTGTCTAATTTTAAGAAATTGCCACAGTCATCCTAAACTTTAGCAACCACCACCCTGATCAGCAGCAATCAATATTGAGGTGAATGCCTCCACCAGCATTGTGGAGATTATGACTGGCTAGAGGCTCAGATGATGGTTAGCACTTTTTAGAATTAAATAATTTTTTAAGACGTGTACATTGCTTCTTAGACACAATGTTGCTGTACACTTAATAGACTACGGTATGGTATACACATAACTTTTTTATTTTTAAGGTGCATGGTCCAGGAATCGAACCCAGATCTCCCACATTGAAGGTGAGCATTCTACCACTGAACCACCCATGCACCTAAACATACCTTTGTAAATGCAGTGGGAAGCCAAAAGATTCATGTGACTTGCTTCATTGTGATACTTACTTTATTGAGGTGGTCTGAAACTGAAACCACAATATCTGAGCTATGCCTATAGCAAGTTTCTTGCCCTCCTCCAGTGATCGTGTACCTTTGTTTTGTGCCAGTGCAGGAACCTGAGCCTACACAGATTCCCACTCCTTTGGCGGGGGCAAATGGCTTTACTTTCATTCCTCCCTCTGTGAAAGCGCACCTATACCTGGGACTTTGGGTGGTAAACTTTCTTGCCCCTTCACTAACAATGGAATTTTGTTGCCTATTCCATTGTACAATTTGAGTTGTCTTCCTCTAAGCGCAGACAACATTTGCTTCTTATCCTTTCATCAACACATGTTCACCTTTGGCTAAGACTGGATACTAGTTTTCTACTCCTTCCCTAATTGCAGATGGCTGATTACCTCTACTCTTCCCTAGAGGGGAATTTTGCCTGGTCCAGGGGATGGGAGAGTTTTTAACCTCTACTCCATTGTCATAATATTTTTGCTTGTGTGAGAAAAGAGGCCTAGAAGTGGGCAGGGATTTGTGTGTGTGTGTGTGCCACTGAGTGTGAGTGGAGGTGGGAAGAAAGGAGAAAGGATGACAAAATTTTTCTTTGTGGGTACAGGAAAAGAGCTTGTTAGGATGCCCAAGGACTCTACACTGGCTACTGCAAACTCATCTTCTAAGAGTATGTTCAAATTTTGGTTGTTTTTCTTACCCACTTAATGGCAACCTCTTCCTTCTCCTGTACTCTGCCAAAGATGAAAGAGTTCATGTCCTTTCACGATTTCCATTAGTATGTTACCCTTTGGTCTATAGTTCACCAGGTTGCCTTGATTACTCAGCTCTGTGATGAACTCAAAAAATTGTTTTTGTAGATATGTGAGTTTTTTTCTTGCAGTTAGGATGTACTTCAGCAACCTCAAGGCCACTCAGATAACATTTTGACTTGTCTTTTGTAGTTACTGGGATACGGGCCAGCCATATGTCAGCATGCAACTCTGCTAAAATTATTTATCATCCAATCGCTCATTTAAAAGTGATTCACTAATACTGATTCACTAAAGGAGAGGAATCTAAGGCATGAGAGGTGAGTCTAATGGGAAAGGTGACTAATGTGAGTGATAGGACTTTTTACGTAGTTACCTCAAAGACTTGCACAACTGTGCTGAGTATTTGACTTCAAGTTCAAGTACTCTTTAGCATAAATAGGAAAGTGACTATTACTAAACAGCTTCAGTTGCCTCAAACAAAATACACATACTCTCATGTGCACCAAAGTTACATGCAAATAAAATTAATTTGGGTGTTAATAAAATATCTGTGTTTAGATTCTCATCATCTCCAGTGTAAGTCTCTGCCCTGATCTGTCATCTGACAGTTGAAATGCAATGAGAGGTGGGGACTTATAATTGCTAAGGGATTTATTTGATAAGTGGTGAAGTGAAAATAAGTTGCAAATAGCTCTTAGATTTCCATATCACATGACTGCCTGAAAGCTGGTATCATTATTAATGGGAAAATTAACCTTAAAAATACTCTTGACAAAAGCAAAACAAAACAAAACAAAACAAAAACACTCGACTATGGTACTGGACATGGCCATACTATCAAGTTTCTATCAAGTTCAAGTCACCTTTGTATGGTCATTCTGTTCTAAATAATATACTGAAAATTAATGTTTTAGTGAATTTCTTGGATTGTGATAAACCAACAACTGCAAAATCAATTGGAGGAGGACCTGAAAACAATGTATGAAGAAAACAAAGTACTTGTAGGCTTTATATACCTACTAAATAAAAATCAACACTGCAACAGAACACTGTTATTCATCAAACTAATTGTCCTCTGAGTTCTTCGTGAGACTCAAGAGAGAAAAGGAGAGTGGTGATTGCAATTAGTTATTTCCTTTTATGGAAAAAATGCTTTCACTTTCAAGTGAAAAACAACTATGCCCCTAATCTCTGTGGTCAGTATTTGCTATTTCTCCTTAAATGAAAAAAAAAAAAATGCCTATAGCTGTTTTCAAATATTACTTAAGCCAAATAATCTTCTGAATTGTGATCGAAACACTTAATTTATTTTTAAAAAGGTCATTTACTTTAAAAGTAAAACAGATTAAAATAAAATAAAATAGGATAAGATAAAATAAAAGTAGGCCTTTGTTGTATATTAAAATACTAGAAGCACATGTTTTAGCAGCTTACATTAAATGATGATTTAAAAACAAAGGTTTTTCTTTTCTGTATATTTCGAATGCAGAATATTTCGTGGCAAAAAAATGGATGAGAAAGGAGAATTCAGAGGAAGATGGTGGAGTAGGGAGAACTCAGTCTTCCCACCAGAACGAATGTCTAAAACTACTATTTTTAAACTCCAAAAACCAGACGAACACTGCATCACATTTGAAGAGCAGGAGGAAGATGCAGATAAATTACAGACAGGGACTGTAAATTGCTCTCTCCATGAGGCAGCAACTACAGGCATGATCCCCTGCTCTCTCAGTAGGCTCCAGTCCCTGGCTAGTCGCTGGTGACAGAAAGGAATATAAAAATCCCTTTCTCCCAGAACAGGGCTGGGAGAATGTATAATATTTAGAAAAATGTATAATGTATAATATAAATGTATAAATGTATAAATGTATAATATTGTATATATTATACAATATAATATATGTATAATATTTAGAAAGGCTAAATAGCAAAAAAGGCAGAAGAAGTTCCTGCATTATCCATAGTGACTAGAATGTAAAGAGATTAAACTCTCTAGGCAAAAGGCAGAGATTGTCAAAATGGATAAAAAAGCATGACCCAGTTATATGCTGTCTGCAAGAGACTCATTTTGAGGTCAAATATATAAGTAGCGGGCAGCTGCCGTGGCTCAGCAGGCAGAGCTCCGACCTGCCATGCTGGAGATCTGGAGTTCGATCCCTGGTGCCTCCTGTCCATATGCAAATTAAAAAAAAATATATATATATATATATGTAGGTTGAGGGTGAAAAGATAGAAAAAAATTGTACCATGAAAGTAGTAACCAAAAGACAGTTTGGATGATTATACTAATATCAATTAAAATTGACTTTAAATAAAAAACAGTTATGAGGAACAATGACCATCATTACACACTGATAAAGGGGACAGTTCAACAGGAAGGTGTAACAATTAGAAGTATATATGTACTTAACAGCAAAGCTGCAAAATATATGAAGCAAATACTGACAAATCAGAAGGTAGAAACTGATAGTTTGACATTAATAGTAGGAGACTTTAACAGACCACTCAAAATAATAGATAAAACATCTAGTCAGAAGATCATTAAGGATGTATAGGATGTGACTGATGCACTAAACCAATTAGACCCAACAGACAGATACAGAACACTGCACCCAACAAAACAGATTACATTCGTTTCCCATTGCCTGCCCATGCAACAAAACAAAACAAAACAAAACAAAAATAAAACAGATTACACATTCTTTTCACATGACACGGATCATTCTCCAGGATAGACCATATGGTGGGTCACAAAAGAATTCTCAATTAATTAAGAAATATTAAAATCACACAGTGTATGTTCTCTAACCAGAACAGAATGAAGCTAGAAATGAATAACAGAGGGAGAAATGGGAATTTCACAAATATGTGGAAATCAAATAATATTCACTTATACAACAAATGAGGTAGGAGGAAATCAGAAATCAGAATAAGAAATATCTTGAGGAAAATGAAAATACAACATATTAAAATTTATGCATGAAGTGAAGGCAGTATTGAAAGGGAAATTTATAGCTCTAAATGCTCACATTAAGCATTTCTTAAAAGAAGAAAGTCTTCAAGTCAGAGACTTAACCTCAAATTGGAAAAATTAGTAAAAGAAGAGCACACTAACCCAAAGTGAACAGAAGGAAGAAAATAACTAAGAATAGAGTAGAGATAAATGAAATTTTAAAAACAAGGAAAATAAGAGAATCATCAAAATCAAAAGTTAGTTCTTAGATAACAAACCTCTTTGCAGAAATTGGAAAGCCAATAATCAACTTTATATGGAAGGGCAAGAGGCCCCAAATAACTAAAGCCACCTTGAAAAAGAAGATTGAAAATAAAGGACTCTCACTTCCCAATTTTAAAATTTATTGCAAAGCCAGAGTAATCTAAACAGCATGGTACTGGCACAAGAATGGACATACAGACCAATGAAATAGAATTAAGTGCTTATATTCAATCTCACATTTACAGTCAACTGAGTTTTAACAAGGGTGTAATGACCACTAAATTGGGCAAAAAGACTTTTCCACAAATGGTTCTGGGAATGTTGGGCCTCCATTGTATAAAAAAAAAAAAAAAAAAAAAAAAGACAGATCCTTACCTCACACCATATAAAAAAATCCACTCAAAATGGATCAAATACTATAATATAAGGCTTGAACTATCAACTCTCAGAACAAAAAGTAGGAAAGCAGCTTCAGGACCTTGTGTTAAGCAATGATTCCTTACACTTTACACCCTAAGCACAAGCAACAAGAGAAAAAATAGATGAATGGGACCTCATAAAATTTAAGGCATTTGTTCCTCAAAAGACTTTATCATGAAAGCAAATAGACTACCTACAGAATGGGAGAAAATATTTTGAATATGCATATTTGATAAGGGATTAATATCCAGAATGTATAAAATCCTTCAATTTAACAACAAAAAGACATACCAATTTAAAAATGGACAAAATCCTTATCTCCAAAGAAGGTAGGCAAAAGTCCAAAAAGCACATGAAAAGATGCTCAACATCATTAGCTGTCAGAGAGATGCAAGTCAAAACCAAAATAAGATATTATTTCACATTCACTGGAATGGCTGCTATTTAAAAAAAAAATAGAAAATAGTAAGTGCGGAGAAATAGGAACACTCATTCATTGCTGTTGGGAATGTAAAATGGTGCAGCTTCTGTGGAAGAAGTTAGGTGGTTCCTCAGAAATATAAGGATAGATAGCACTACTGTATCATCCAGCATTTCCACTACTAAAAATACCCAAAGAATTGAAAGCTCAAGCTGGTATTTGCTCACCAATGTCCACAGGCATTATTCACAATTGCCAAAAGATGAAAGCAACCCAAGTGTCCATAAACTGATGAACGGATAAACAAAATGTAGTATATACATACAATAAAATATCATTCAGCCATAAAAGGAAATGAAGCTCTAATACATGTGGCAATATACATGAACCTTGATAACCTAATGTTGAGTGTAATAAGACAAACACAAAAGGACAAATATAGCATGATCTCACTGTTTTGAAACAATTATAATAAACTCATCGATTCAGGATCTAGAATATAGGTTACCAGGGGATGGAGTGGGGATAGGGAATGGGAAGTTAAGGCTTAAACTGAGCAGAGTTCATACTCAGAATGATGGAAATGTTTTGGTAAAGGATGGTGGTGATGGAAGCACAACATTGTGAATGCAATAACAGCACTGGAATATATATCTGAATATGATTTAAAGGGGAAATATTAGATTGTGTATATGGAACAGAAAAGATTTTCAAAAAAGTATCCATGGAACTATACTAGGCAAATAGTGAACCCTGAGTTAGACTATGGACTTTAATTAATATTAGAATTATAAAAAAAGTACCATCATAATTGTAACAAAATTCCATACCAAGGCAAGGTGTTGGTGGTGGGGTGGTGTCATGGTCAGGCTCATGTTCAACTTGGCCAAGCGGTGGTACCTGTTTGTCTGGATGGGCAAGTGCTGGCCTGTCTGTTGCGATGAGGACATTTCATAGAATTAAATCATGATCACGTCAGCTGTGGATTAATTACAAATTACATTCCATTTGTAATCAGCCAAGAGGAGTGTCTTCTGCAATGAGTGATGCTTAATCTATAATCACTGGAAGCCTTTTAAGGAGGATTCAGAAGAAACAGGTTCTTCCTGTCTGGGCTGGCGAGCCCCTCCTGTGGAGTTCGTCCAGACCCTCCATTGGAATAGTTGGCGTCACAGCCTGCCCTGCGGATTTTGGACTCTGCATTCCCACGGTCATGTGAGACACTTTTACAAATTTTATATTTGCGAGTGTTCCCTATTGATTCTGTTTCTCTAGAGAACCCTAACTAATAAAGGTGGTATATGGGAATTCTGTATTGTATTCATTATTATTCTGTAAACACACAGCTTTTATAATTTAAAAAAATGCATTAGAATAAACTTAATATTTACACTAACAAGAGAAAAAATATTCATTTTCAAAATTTTGATAAATGTCTTAAAACTAACCTTTTGAGAATATATTTTTGAGTGTGTATATCTTAATATATTTACTTATAAAATTATTATTATAGTCATTTATAAAATAATTTATTTTATGGAAATTTTTTATACTTATGCACATGTACAAATATTTACTCACAAAAATATTTTAAGGGGTTTCAATAAATTAAGTCACAACTTGAAATATTTTCGTAAGTAAATACTTGTACGTGTGTATGAATATAAACATGTATGTATGTATACATAGATTAACAAAACAAAAACAGCCATTGTATATTATATTTAGGTTTCCTCACTCCTAAGGGTATTCATCTTATTCTAATTATTCAGGGGTTCAGATATCTGCAATCTGTGATAAAAGCTAATTCCTGTCCACCACACAGAAAGCATATAATATTGAATGAATATATTATATAATTTCTTTTTACATCTTTCAAAAAATTTTCCATAAAAATAAGTTATTTTTAAAAAGTTATAACTATAAACAAGCTTTATGAAAGTTTTATATAAAATAAGCATTTAGAGTTAAAGAAGCCAGAAGAGCTAGAGGCAAAATATTTTAATGAAAGAAGGATAAATTTGGAAATGCTTAATAAAATAGTTATTAAAAAAACACAATAATATCCATTGACCTGAGAACAGTACTTAAAAATTACTTTACCCAAATTGGCAATGATAGCATGAGATTATTCCCATTTGGGCAACTTCTTAAAAGTTTAGTTTACAGAAACCTGCTCTGGAAAAGAATTTGATTTATTTATAACTCCGAAAGAGATTGATTTCTAATGTAGTTATCTAAACGGAAGAAATTTATTATATTTTATTATTTCAGGAGTTTTTATTTATGAAATTCTTATATTGCTTTCTTTGCACTTTAAATATTGAAAAATAAAATGGGAGCTCCTGTTGAGGTGCCACTTATTCTAAGTTGAGTAGACCATTCTTTCTTTTTAAACTATGAATTCTATTATATACAAAACAGAATGCCTTTCAATTATATGGAAAAATTGTAGTCTTTGTTGCCTGCTGTACATTTTAATATTTTACAGTTGTTAACACTAATGTTTGCTCCTTAAGTTTGTATCCAGCTAGTAACATGACAAGACACATCTTTGAGTGCCAGGATCTAACAACAAAAAAATAGAATTGTGCAAAAAACTCCTTTCAGGCAATTGATTCTGAGTTGTCTGGTGGCCTCCCTGAGTTTAGCCTTCCTATCAAGATCAGCCCAGGACGAACACTGAAGTTCAGGGTTCTCTCCATGGATTCTGGGCCTGCTGCCTTGCCTGGGCTTGATCTAGCTTGTCCTTGGATCCTTAGGCTGTACACACTGACTATTCCTTGAGTTCTTTCCTGTGGCTGAGTCAAGAACCTTCACAGCATCAGCTAAGGTCAAGGTCTTGACTTCTCTGAGAACTCCCGGGATTCTCCAGCAGAGCTACCAGGGCTCTCAACACTAAGCTTCTTAAACCTTTTAGCTGTATATACACTGACTAGTCCTTGAATTCTTTCTTGTGACTGAGTCAAGAACCCTCATGCTACCACCTCTTGGTTGAAGTCTTGACCTCTCTGAGAACTCCTGGGACTCTCCAGTATCAGCTCATTCAAGTACTCCTACAAAATTAATAGATAATTGACCAATTTGAAATGGAAAAACATTTTGATATGTTTTATGCATAATAAATTAAATAACATTTTGAGGTGCCTACTCTAAGAAACTTAGCATTATAAATAGAACTGTATTGTACAAGATTAACATGCCATCTTAAAGTATGACATGTATAATTGCCATTGCACTAGGAAATTAACTACATTGAAGCTATAGTCACCTTTAGTTTAATACTGCATTTGAAATGCTTTTCTAAAACAAAGAAATATAAAATATACTAGTACATATGCAATACATGAGCATTTATAAAATAAGATACATATAATCATATGTGATATCCAGTATTTTAATCATTCAACCACTTACTGGGTAGCTGAACAATGGTGATGAGAGTTGTACAACTTGTCCTTCATGCAAACTTTAGGGGATAAGGGAATTAAAAAGAGTGAAGCATGGTAGCGGTTAGAATTTTAGACTCTGCCATTACCTTGATGATGGAAGGGTCACAAGAAAAATCAGCAAACTGTAGAATAAACTGAGCACATTAACTTAAATTGTACCTGGAGAGGAATAAAACAACCAATTTAGACCAAGAAGAACTTAGAGGAAGAGTGCCACATAAAGTACAGTAATTATATAATTATATACTATTAAGCACATCTTAATTTCATTTATTATATTTTCAAGTTCTTTAATTTGCTTGTGTGTCTCTTGAAATTCCTCTTCTTGCATTTAATTTCTTGAAAATATTAATGAAAATCATTTTAAAATTTAATACTTCAATAACTGGATACACTTTGGGTAGATTTCTATTTTCAGTTTTTCTCCTGGTGTTAAGTAAACTCTTGTCATTGGCTTGCTTATTTATATTTTAATGAATACTAGACCTTAAATATGAATAATCATAGTGATATTGTAGTCTCTAAATAATGTTTTCTTCTTTCCAAAGTATTATTTTTTTTTACCAGTAGACAACTAGCAGAGGTATAATCTCTAGGTAATACTGGTCCCTCTCTAGGTTATGTGAGGATATGTATATTTCTAGTTAACTTTTTTTTCCCCCATGGGCAGGCAACAGGAATTGAACCCGGGTCTCCGGCATGGCAGGAGAGAACTCTGCCACTGAGCCACCATTGCCCTCCCATCTAGTTCACTATTTTTCCTGGGTTATACCACTATAAATAACTAAATGAATGCCTGAAAGTCTCTGATTCAAGCCCTCAGCTTTAATTTTTCCCCACCATTGGCAGACTGCTGATATCTTTGCCTAGCTTCTTATCCTCTCAGGCTTCATGTTTTGGCTTATGTTTTCTGTCTCACAAGTGCCACTTTGGAATTTCAAAGAACTCAAGCGGAAAGCATTATCAAATGTCTGCCTACTTTCTGGGATATTTGCACCTCAAATCCCTGCTTATTTGAGAGATCCACTAAGCCTGCACATATATATTTTCATAATTTTGTCCTGTCTTCTTAATTTTGGCAGGAGATTTAGTCTGTAACAAGCCTTCCCACTCTTGCTGGATGTGAAAATCTCCTTATTTTTAACAGAGAATAAAACAAATGGCCAAAATGGCAATGTCATGTGCATTCAAATATCCCCAAACTGGGAATGGACTTTTTCCCAAATCAATGTGCCCCAAAAACATTTACTTTTCAAAACAAGGTGAAAATAATCCATATTTTTAGATTAGATGTGTTATTAATGCATGTATATTTACAAATATAAAACATGTAGAAAAATTAATTTTCTTATTTACTCTCAGGAAAACATCATAGAAGTAATAAGTAATACAGATTACCATCTCTGCATTGTAAGGATAGATATCATAAGCATAGATTTTATCTAATTTATAAAGATTAAAAATGTAAGAAGAGGAGCAATGGTGGCGCAGTGGCAGAGTTCTCGCCTGCCATGCCAGAAACCTGGGTTCAATTCCTGCTGCCTGCCCATGTCAAACATAAATCAATAAAAAGTAAGAAGAACCATTTGGAATTCAAGACCCCAAGTCAAAGCCTACTTTTCTTACTCTATCTCCCCCCTTCCACCCATCTGTCTCTCACACATACAAACACAAGCACAATTTCCTTTTTTGAAACCTAGGGAAATATAACTCCCTTTTGATTTTATATCTGTCAACTGTCACTACTGCAAAACAAGCAAAAATATCAGTAGCAGACAACAATAAACATTTCCCAGGCATGTGCAGGTGGACTTAAATGGTATTGTCATTGGCTGACCTTATTTAGGGCAATTCCATTCCAAGTGACAGATGTCTCCTGAACAAATAAGTTAAGTGGCCATGCTCCTTACAATGAAATGGCAGATGCCCAGGACAGCAAGTGGAAACACACAATGCCTCTTTAAGCCTAGGCTTGGAACTAGCATATTGCTATTTCCATTTAATTCTGTTTCCAAAGGAAATGACAAGCTCCAACTCAAAGTGCAAACAGGAAAGAAAGATGAATTGGGGCCCATCACAGATACATTTCAAACTGATTATTATTTGTATCAATTTGATGTATGAATTTAGATAGGTATATGATATAATATCCATCTACTTTTGTTTTTGCCAATATATCCCTACTATACAAACCAGAAGAACCCCTTCAAATATACCGACACTCCCCCCAACGCACACACATATCTTAGTCAACAAAATTAAAATCTCATCTTTATATTCAGCAAAATTAAGATCTCATCTTTTTTCTGTCTTTCTTGATTGCTTGTTTTTAATTTCCAGTATACTTACTCATACATTAGTAGCAATTGCTGTACCATTCCACTTCCTCTAAGAAAGTATAATCAGTCTTGTAGGAGAAAAATCCCACACTCTAAACATGAGAGAAATTTTATTTCTAATTTAAATATACATGTTAGAAGCACCAAAAACCAAGTCAGAAAATGTTCTTTTAATATTAAAATGATTCTACTATCTTGTTAAAATTCACCTATGTTAATATTTAGCATTTGATTGTGTGATTCTCTAGATGAAGATTATAAGTTTTAAATTGAATCTAATAAATTAATTTATTAATTTATGGCATATTTGATTAGTAGAGTGTTCAGGTTATATCTAGAAAGTTCAAAATCATATATTATTAAAATGAAAACAAATCATATGATTGCTTTAGTTTATTATGTCAAATAATCTGATTATTAAATAATATTCAAGGTATCCTATTAGCTCAATAAATACCTTTACTTTCCCTTTTCTTTTATACCCATTCTTCGTCTGACAGACTTATAAGAGGATATATTTAATTATTTGTTGAAAGTTTCTCCAACAAGCTTCCCCAGGATAAAAATATATTTGTCTATGCATCCTCAACTGGTGTTTTCAAATAAATTATTTTAATTGTCTCTATAGCTAAATAGCTTCAAGTTCCCTGTATACTAAGAAAGGACCATCCTAACAAATGAGACAATCACCAATCTGTCTCCTTCTACTCATAGCTTAGAATTCTCTGAGATACAGATTCAAAGGGATGGCGTGGCAACCAGCTTTTATTACTGAAGCCAGAAGATTTTGTCACTGTAAAGTTATTGGCCAAACCAATAAAAAGAAATTTGTAATGTCACGTGCTTTACTTTACAGGTGGTATTTGAGCAAAATGGATTTTGGAATCAAATCGAGTTGTCAACCAAAAATAGGATGTTGTATATAAAATACTTTGCATACTGAATAATACTGCCTATGCTTGAAATCTCTATAGAAAAAAGCAACATATCCTTCAACATCTTTTTGTTAAAGATAGGAATGACACTAGAATTGGGGTGAATTTCAGTACTATTGATTAAAAATAAAGGCTGGTTTATTTGCATTTATACTGCTCATAAAAGATGAGATCCATAAAAAAGGAGAAAAGGATTGACACAATTATTTTTCCACTGAGCTATTCTGAAGGAGAAGAAGAAAATACATTGTAAAATGAGGACAACCATTTCCACTCTGAGACAATCTTTTATCTGACACCAGTGGTGAAATTTGGGACTTTGGAGGAAGATTTTTGAGGGGAAATCCCAGGCCCTCTTTCCAAATGGAGTGCTTCTGGTAGTAGTTCTTCTGAAGCGTTGAGGGAGGTGAATGCGTCAAACCACCCCATAAAAAGAGAACCTAAAGAGGACTAGCAAAAGTTGGTTAATACTGGTCAATATGGTAGACCATTCTCAAAATGATCACATCAGCAGGAAAGGGAACTTGTATACCTCATCGGATGATGTCCGTGGATTACTACAGTTGATTCAAAGAACCCATTCCCAGGGAACTCCATTATAGAAACACTTAGTAAGAGATTGAAACTAGGAACCTTTCCTTACAGAGGGAAACTGGGAGTCTGCAGGGTATTTATGTTTTTATTTTATTAAATCACTGTAATTTTTCTGTTGTAGGGTTGAAATATTTATCAAATATATTTAATAGTTTTCTGATATTGTGACTTGCAAATTGATATTCAAAATAGTACTATCTTAAAAGGCTGTCGAGTAGTGACATTATTCTAGGTCTCTGGATAAGGAATTGATGTGAGATAAGGCATCCTTTAAAAGTAATCTAGGTTTTGTTTTGTTTTGTCCCTGGTCCATCCTCCTTCCCTTCTTCTCTTCCTTTTTTTCTGCTTTTGTTCTTATAATATTGTCATATCTGATAAAGGGAGTCCATAAGTAGTGGCTCTAATTTCCTAAAGATATGAATCTTTTTAAATAAATATTTTAGCTCTGCTAGCAGGGCAGTTATATTCCATGTTATGGGATAAAATTCATTTCCATGCTGTCCAACAAATGACTCAATTATGCAATTCCCTACCCACCTAAAATATATTAATCTGCTAGGCTGAAATCAATTTCCAAAAGTGCCTGGCATATTTCGGGAGTAGGCTGGCATTAGCATAATCTGCCTAAATATCCTGGATGAATTTTATGCTTTTCACTTTGTGCTCATAAACATGATTTGCAAGAAACATCATTAAAAAGCACTAATAGCCTTCCCATTTTACAGATAGAAAACTGGAATTGTGAGGAAATAAAATGTTTTTCCCTTATTCATCTTGCAAGTTAGTGGTGAAATTGAATAATACATGCAGTTGTCCTAATTCTTATTTAATTTCCATTGTGCCAGGGTCCCTCTTTGCTTGATAGTACAATAAACTGCCTCAGAACTGCTGGCTCAGGGAAGCTATTTTAGAAGATTTTAATATCCACAAAGAAAATTGCTATTGCTATCCCACTAGGAGGATTTGGAAATGAAAAGATTTAGCAGACATGGCTTGAACTAGCCACTTAAAGGCTAAATTGAAAATAAGAGACGTGTTTATTCAGGACATATGTTTATTTACTGAACAACTGAAATTTAAAATTTTAATAAGAATCAAACTATCCTCATAGAAACTGCCTTTCCTA
>PVIY010044688.1:0-19551 GCA_004026745.1 Myrmecophaga tridactyla | reverse complement strand
GGTCCAGCTGTTCCAGACTAGGGTATGCTGTGTGTCCAGTCACTGACGTGCCTCCATGAGCTGTTCTGTACTGTTTCTGGTTATTTAGTAGTTGTTCTGGAGGACGAACTAAAACGCGCACATTGCTAAGCCGCCATCTTGTAAAAGTAGTTTTAAAAAATCTCTGAAAGTTTTCAAAACTCCATAGCAGAGAGTGCAGGCAGTAGGAAGACAAATGATAAGGCATTTTCTGGGTGTACTGGGACATGGGCAAGGGAATGGGCCTGTTTTCTCCTATGTGTAAGTAGTATAGTAATTCTACTTCATAATGTTTCTTTAAGGCCCAAAGGAGATGATATATAGAGAGCTGTTAGTGAAATGCCTAGCATATAGTAAGTTCTCAATAAATGGCAGGTGGCATGAATAGTTTATTTTTAATTCTCAATTTTTATCATGGCTCCTCTAAGTCTCTCTTTTTATTAAAGTTCCTCTGGAAAAAAAATGCCATTTCAGCCATTTCCTTTTCTTTTTACTGCTTTAAAAACAAAAACATTATTGAGGTTTAACTAAACATGCCATAAAAATTACCCATATTAAGCATACAAATAAATGATTTTTAGTAAATATACCAAGTTTTGCAACCATCACATAATCTCTTTTAGAACATTATCATCTCATCCAGCCCCAGGCAGCCATTAACCTACTTCTGACTCTACAGATTTGCCTCTCCTGGTAATTTCACATGAACGGTGTCATAAAGTATAGGATCTTTTGTGACTGACTTCTTTCTCTTAGCATAATGTTTTCATGGTTCATTCTTGTTGTACCTTATGTCAGATCTTTGTTCCTTTTTATGACTGAATAATATTCAGTCATAAACAAAATAACCATTAAATGATTATATTTCATTTTGTTCATCAATTTCATCAGTTGATGGTCATTTGGGTTGTTTTGACTTTTTGACTATTGTGACTAGTGCTGCTATGAATACTTGTATGCAAGTCTGTGTGGACATATGTTTTCTTATTTCTTATCCTAGGAGTGGAATTGTGGTGCTGTTATTGATATTAGTAGTAGTATTTATTCTCCCAATAATATATCATAATTTACCTCAAAGTCATGTACATTGATTTCTATGGTAAAACACGCAAGCGAAGCAACTAACTAGCATGAGGTGTTGTCAAGGTAGCATGTCTTAAATCAAACATAAAAAAGCAAATACCCATTAATTAAATAAAAATATATAAAAGATTCCTGCAAGGAACCAAATTTAATCACTGAAAGGATGCTTTGCAGACATTTTATTTACATTATCTTTGGGAGAATTCAAAAGATAATGTTTTTGTTTTTTAGCACCTCAAGTTTTGTCTTGTCTACACATCTGTAATATAACTCTCTGAATGTCAATAGGATATATGATGCCCAGGATGACAAAGATTTCCCAGTGATTACTACAAAGCATAAATAATAGTGTCTAAATCTGGACATCAAAGCAAGGAAGATATATATTGTGACATCCCTACCTTTTTTCCCCCAGAATGCACAAATCAGCCTCTAACAGAAGGGGAAGAGAAGAGGAATGGTTCTACACCTGTCAATGAAATGAAATACAATTCTGTGGCAGAGGAGGACTACACAGTTGCTTGTCCACAGTACATGTGTCAGGAATTTCTAGGTTCCCAGCTAAGGGACTATATTCAGCTGCCCCTCACTTGAATCAATAATTGAGTTCCTGAAAAAGATAAATACACATATTTTGGGCTGACTGTTAATATTTATTTTAGTACCAATTGTGCACCCAGCTTGTAGATCTCATCCTCTAGACAGGCAGGAAAAAATAGCTTTTTTACATACATTCTAACACATACACACACCAACAGAGAAAGATAAAATACTAAAGTATTACATTCTAATTTATGTGCTACCATAGAATTTCAACCAAAATTTGGTAATGTGGAGTACTCAGTTTAAGCAATCAATGGAATCGGATTTTTACATTGTCTTTCATTATAGTTTCTCTGCTTACTAGTCCTTTCCCTATCTACATCTTTCATAAGAAGGAAATTACTTTTCTGCTTTTAACTCTGGTAGTAAAACTCATGGAGCAATGTGTCACGTCAAAAGGATTCAGTCAGGTTAGAAAACAGTATAGAACAGTGTTTCTCAAGGTGTGGTCCAGGTTACTTCCTTCATCAAAATCATATAGAGTACATGCTAATAATGCATGGAAATGGAGACCAGAAATATTCATTTTTTAATAAGCACTCTGGGTAATTGTGATATACACTGGTTTGAGAAAAATGGGGTAGCAGTTTTGATATTATCCTTGCTTTACTTCCATCTGCTTAACAAATGTAACTTGAAGGGATGACATTCAATGTAGTATATACATTAGGCTCTATTTGAACAAAGAAGAGATAGTCTATTTGGGAGAAGTCCCATGGTTTTCATCAGAGTCTCAAACAACTTTATGACCCCAGAGAAGATTAAGAACCACTGTTATTGAAGACCAGAGAAGATGACCTTATTACATCTGAATGAACTCTCTTATTTTTGTCCCATACCTTTTGTGCTCTTAGCTATGTCAGCAGAATAGCAGCACCAAAGAGTTGTATCCTCAGGGTTTATTGTAATGGTAAGAGGGGTAATATTCCTTAAACAGCTCCACAAGTCCTAAGGAAGACTGTAGAAGACCCACATTTTAAAAAGTCCTTTGAGAAATAAAGAGAATCTCTTTCCACACTGATCTCTTTCTTCTATCAACTCTTAGCACAGTGTCTCAGTAGGTATTGTCTTATTCAGAAATTGTTCCATAGGTTGGAAGCTGCTGGTTGACAGGACAGAGCTGCTTAGACTCCTTTGGTATAATTCAATAAATTTACCAGAATATATGTCTTAAGCATATAGTAGGGATTGAGTGACTTGAACTGAAGTGCCTGAAATATTGATTCCTTATAATTCTATTCTTTAAATATTGTATCTTCAAAGCTATGTCTGTATCTGTGATGGAGAAAGGATGCCTGTGAAGAAATGGAAAACTCACACTGAGAAAATAACTTTAATTAGGTAAAAAGTAATTGCAATTTTAGTAAACTTAACTTAGAGCTACAAAATAATGACTTATACCAGCATGTCAGATTTTGTTTATGAAAGGAGGGAGAGCCAAAGGAAGATAATTGACCATTTAAATCACAATTTTAAGTTTCTGAATTGTTCTTTGAGACAGAATAGTTGTTATAGACATCAAAGACTACTTAAGTGCCAAAGGGTTTCAGCAGGTAGTTAAGTATTACTAAAAAATATATAGAGAAGAAACCAAATAGTTGGCGTTAGTAGCACAAAAGAAGGTGGAGAGGGGGTGAGAGTTGAGAGTTAGTGAAATAGAACTGTTGGGGGTCAGGCCATGAGGGAGAGACTAGAGGGGTGTCTAGCAATGGAAATAGGAAGAAAGACATAGATGAAATAGAAAATGAAGGTAGAAAGGAAACAGTTTATGATCAGAAGCTCAGAAGAAAGTGACTGAGAGTGAAAACATGGCTGAGACAAGGGCATTTTGTGTTTCAACAAATAATGGCTACTCATGACTGTAACTTAGAAAGCTTACCCTCACCTGCTTTTATGCTAAGCTATTGTAACACAAATGGGCACTAAGAGAAGCCTCTTGACCAAAAGTAGTTCTCCCACCCACTATAATGTGTCTGAAATCATTTTTTGGATAAGGCCTTGAATTTCTATGAGTCATTCATTAAAGGCAACTTAAATTTACAGCAAGTGTTAAAATACATACTACAGTGATATCATCCATGACCTCTTCATAGAATATTAGTTTTTAAAGAATACTTTCAAATGTGCTCAATACCCAAGAGGACAAGGCACTTCATGATCCTACCTGCCCAGCCTCATCTCTTCATAATCTCCATCCCCTTGCTTGTTACACTCCAGCCATAGATGAGCAGATCATATTCTTTTGTGCTTGTGTCTCTAGTATGTGCAATTTGCTCTGCTGAGAATGTTCTTTTCCTCCCTTTCTACCACTCAACTCAAAAGTACCTTCTCTGTGAAGCTTTCCTTGAATTGCCTTCTCTTGTACTTATATTAAAATTTGCAAATGTCTTGCTTTGAGCAATAATGTTGGTGTGTTGTAATTAGTGCCTTCAATATCTATTTTCTTCTCTAGACTACACTTTCGTACAATATGGACTCTTAGTAGGTATTTAGTAAGTGGTTGAATATGCAGAAGATGCAAAATCTTTTGGATGCATATAAAGAAACTACTAGATGTTAGAAATTGCCTCATATGGAGTACTTTAGTATTAAAATAACTAGAATCCTCTTAAATTGAGTCCAGAAATATTTAACTGCTCATCTATCTATAATAAATTAATGAATGACAAAATGAAATATTGCATGCTAAAATATAATTGGGGACATGACACATTCCTTTTCTCCTTACCTGACTTTGGTTTTCTTCATAGCACTTATCTGTTTATTATCTGTCACTAACATGGTAAGCTTGATGAAAGCAGAGATTCTACTATGTTCTTTACCATATCTCAGGAGAACAGTATGAGGCACATTTAAGCACTCAGTAAATGTTTGTTGAATGAATGACTGGGTTCTCCTGTAGTTCATACTGTACAAAGATATGGTAGACTCTCCAATCTCATTCTTCCTCATGCCCTTCTGAGCTACTTTCAGTTCCCCAAACTTAAAATTGTTTTCATTTTATCACATCTAGGATTAAACTCACTTATTCATTGAAATGTCATACCCTCTACCTCAGTCCCCATTACTGCTTAATATATAAGTTCAAGCATCTTTTCATTGGAGTGCCTTCCAATGACTCACTTCCTTCTTCATGTTCTTATAACACCCTGTGCTTATTCCATAATCACATGTACCACATGGTAGAAGCAGTACTGTGTTTAAAATTTAGGAACTGAAGTCACAGGAACTTGGGTTGGAATCCCTGTTCTGACATTTCCTAAGTGTGTGAGTTTGGATACTTACATAAACTGTCTGAACCCCATTTTATCATGTAAAAACCAGAGATGATAATATTTATGGCTCATATACTTGTTGAGAGATTTAGATTAAATAATGCATGTGAAAGTACAATGGAAAATTACAAAAGAAACATGACTAGTAGTCAAGAAAATTGAGTGCTATTTTGGGTTCCTGCACTGACTCAGTTTTTAATTCTAACAACAACTTATTCAAGGCTCCCATTTCTCCTATTTCCAACAACCACCATGAAAATATTGGTATCCTATGTTCCCTATGTGACTACTGAGTTTAAACAGAGGGAATAACCTAAAAAAAGGGTGGGGCCTTTCAGATGAGACAGCTAAGAATGCCAGTTGTTGCTATGGCCATGTGTGAAATAGCCAATCATCTTAATCACGATGTTCTTCATTTATTGAGGACTTACTTATAATATGTCAGGCACTTGGCCAAGTATTTTATTTGCATTTCCTTATTTTTAGGTCATGTATAAGCAATAGATGGTGGGTCACTGGGCAGGCAAGCAAGGAATGTATTCAAGTATGGAATTGGTTAGCCTGGGAATATATGGCTCTATTCTTCAGTAGTATGTTCTGCTTTCTTGTAGAATGAAGTTTCTTTTCTCTTCTCTCTTTTTTTCTCACTGTCCTGCTGAACATGTTTGTTCAAAGCAGTGTGAAGAGAATTATACCTTTAGCTATTGTGTGCTGTCATGTCTGGAAACTACTTCAGGGGGAAAGCTATGAAAGTTGAAACTAGCTCTATAAAAAAGCCATAAGCTCCTTCTTACTGGAGTCAGGTTACTGCTAAAGTATAATTAGTAGTAACACATATATTAGCAATTAGAAAGTCAAGGGAATCGAGACATGAACAAAAGACCATCTGTTATGAGAGAAATAACCAAGCCCCAAAATCAGTAGGTAATAGATGCTCTCTTTTAAAACATAATAAATAGTTCAAGAATAACAAAGGAAGATCTTATTGCTTGCTAAAAATACTCCTGGGAATCCCCCCAAAAGAGCCACAAAATAATAGTAAAAGCTCTGTTCTTTCTTTAAATTGAGCTAGAAATAAGAACTAACACCAATTTTCCTCTAACCTTATCCACTTGTTCAGGGACTCCCTCAAAATTAATTGTGGACCTTACTGTTCGTTGTTAAGTAAAGTGATTTCTGGCTATGATAAAAAAGAATTAAAAAACCCTCTAACTCTTTTCTGAAATTCACGTAAAGGATACTTAGATTACCTCCGGAATGTAGCAGGCCTAGACAGGACCCCCTGAAGAGCAGGGGAAAGGGCCGAGGCTTTGGGACCAGAGATATCTGAGAGTTACTCCCCACCTAATGTGGGAACCCGGTGACTTGATTTTTTTTTCCTTAATAAGCCTCTATTTCCTTCTCTATCAAATGGAAATAATAACAGTTCCTAGGTTATCGTATTATTGTGAAATTTAAAGGAAATACAGCAATCAAAGCATTTAGCACAAGGCTGCCAATGCTGCTGGTTGTTGTCTTAGTCTCTGTGATAGACACAGTTCTGGGCAGGATAGACCAGGAGGCTACCCTGAGTGACAGTCTGATGTCTTTATCTAATGGAGGCAGACTGGTCTAGAATCTATAAAATAAGATTTAATAGTAGTAGTACTTACCGCACAGGACTATGAGAATGTAAGAGATGATAAAGGTAAAACACTTGGCACAGTTCCTGTCATGTAGTAAGCACTCAATAAATGTTAGCTATTATCACTTTTAGCACAGTACCTGGTAATTAGGCTCTCAATAGGTATTAGCTCTTATTATTACTCCTTAGAATCCATCTGTTCACTAAATAATTATCAAGGGGCAGAAATATCTCCAGCATTGGCTGGTGTTTGGGGAACCCCTGCTTTGTAGTTGCCTTGAGCAGTGACAGAAAAGCAGACAGACAAGAGAAAAGAAAGGATACATCTTATATAGTATGGATTAGATATGGTGGAATGAGGAGTTTATGCTAAATTAAGGTGACTAGGCATTTGTTGAAAGATGCTTCCTCGCTGCCTTAGCATATCCACTTATTTTCACATCATTTATCATGGTTATTGGAACAATGTCAGCAGGTTTCTAAGGCAAAGCTGCACTGCAAAATAAATTGATTTCCTGTTCCTCTTCAGTTCTAATCTGATTGCCAGATATAACTTGAGGAGATAGACTTGAATTACTTCCAGATAACCTATGTGAACATTCCAGAAATCTCTTGAGATGTACTTAGGTCGAAGTGCTGATTTGCGTTCAATTGTAAAGCAAGGTCAGGGCCTTCAACCCAACTGTCCTTTCAATCCTTTAGTGCTTATTCCCTGAGCAGAGCTGTGGATGTTAACTCAAGGGTGCTGTGGCTCCAGAGTCATCCAACAAACTATCTTTCACATTTTTATCCCCACAAAATCAGGTTAAATGAAAGATCGTGAGGAATCTTTGAAAAGGAAGGGAAAGGTCATTCCTGAGTACGATGCTAGGAGTTTGTGGGTGGTTGTGGGGCTTGTATACAAAAACTAGCTAGAAAGCCACTGATTTCCCTTCTGTCTACCTCACTGAGTCCTGCTCAATCCATCAACAGTATGAGGTTTCCCAAAACAACAGCCTGGGGCCAGGGGCATCTTTGTCTCTGATAATTATTTAGTGAATAGGGGGATTCTTAGGAGATTGTTTCAAGAGGTTCAGCTGTTTTTATGATAGTGTTTATTAATTCTTGTTTGCCATGAATGAACCACTGTGCTAAGTTTATTAGTGCTTTGGATCATTTTAGTCATGGCTAGGACTGCACTGCCCTAGTCAGTAAGTGGGCATTTGCCTGCGATGAACTAATCTGAGCCTCCATCTCCCCTCCTTCTTTCTTCCCTTCATTTTTTCCTTCATTCCCTACCCTATATAATAGGTACTGTGCAGGGCTACAGGTATGTAATAGCAATCAAAACATATGTGGACCCTGCTCTCGACATGTCAGTACAGTTAGGATGTGAATATTAATATCAGCTATATAATTGTAGAGAGTGATAACTGAATGGGGACCACTCCCTTAATGAATATTTCTGAACCCTTTATGTTATTCTTCTCCTTCACATGATTTATGTCAGGTTTCTTTCCTCATTAGAAGCTTTTTAAAATTCTAAATAAAATATATAAATAGATATAGAATCCCATGTATTATATATGTATAAATTTATTTATTTAGCCAAGACTTTTCATGGTTCAAGGCAAAATGTTCTAAGGATACTCTTATGAAATCATTTTGAAGCTTAGGTATTTGTCTGATTATACCTGCTAAAATATGGCATATTAAAATTATTGAGGACACAGTCTACTTGTAGAAGTTTGGTACTTGATTTCACTTTCGTCTATATGGAAAGACTGAACCCTAAACACATGTTTAACTTTCCAAGAGTAACAGCTCCCTTAATTCAACTCCACACATGGCTTTCTTCTAAATGTGTGCCATCGCTAGTTGAATCAGTGTTCATAAAGGGAATGATAACTCTTCTTTCTCACCTTCATTTCTGCTTAGCGTACTGTTGAAGCATGTCTCCACAATTAAGCATAAACAAAGAATAGCTTTAGTCTATGTATTTGTCTGAGATTATAGTCTCAAACTCACTGACCTCAAATAATAATTATCAAAAGCTCTGCTGAAAGAAGGATTTCTTATGAAGGATTGACTGAAGTCTATAAGATCTATTCATTTCTCTAATATTCTAAAATACATCTATTGTTTCAAGTCAGACAATCAAAGAGCTACCCAAACAACAATCTTTTGTCCCTTTACAGAACTGTTTTCTATTAATAGTATGCTTGGTATTTTGTTATCAGCCTATGTTGGAAACGATTTTAAATAAACAGCACTATACACGTTGTCATAATTAGTTTCAGAACATTATTGTGGTCATTGTTCAACATAGTAAAAAGTGGCTGTCTTTTTTTTGAGTGTTTTAATTAGAGAAGTTGTGGGTTTATATAAATTTATTTTTAATATACAGTTTTGAAATACCTATAGGTCAAGGTTACTGAAATTCTTGTAAAGAAAGGGAGATCAGCACTTGGGAGGATGAGGCAATTGAAGAAATGTGACAGCTTTCAAAATGTTCACTTATACTTGTTGTGGTACAAAAGAAAATCAAGTACCAGATTGTATTCTTTAATTTCTGAAGATTCTGCTATTTTACTTTTTAAGTACCTCTTTTCTAAAGAATTCACAGTGTCATGTGCTGAATAACTTAAAGACACATCCTCCCCACCCTCCATCTCAACTTAATCAAGAAGTAGAGGAAATTTAAAACTCATCACTCCAGGTTACTGAGGAGATAAAAAGGGTCTTTTCCTGGTTACCCAAGGCTTCTTGGCTTTCTGCTCTGTGACCATAGGTGCTGACCCCACAGGTAGAATGCCTGAGAAACAGCACATCATAAAGAATGTGAGGAACACTGAAAATTTCCCCCACCAGTCTCCTCAAAGGCAGAATCCTCCTTCCCCATTTCAGTGACTCCTTTGGGGCTTCTGTAAGTCTATATTTGAGTGTCAAACATCTGTTCTGAGAGGACATTATCACAGTTCCTTCCCATTGAGGGGACGGTTAGTGGACAAGTGAATTTTTCCCTGTGAAGTAGCACTCCAGGAAGGTCCAAAACCTGTGAAATGCCTTTGCATGAACTGTTACAGTTTCAGTGCAGTCAATGCTAAGGCCACTGTATATTGGTACCATTTGACACCCGCTGCATGGTGAGGCACATAACCTATGTGAATGTTCCAGAAATCTCTTGAGATATACTTAGGTCAAAGTGTTAGTTTGCATTCAATTGGACCTTCAACACAACTGTCATTTCAATCCTTTAGTGTTTATTCCCAGAGCAGAACTGTGGATGTGAACTTAATATGACATATACATGAAAGTGAAAAATATAAGAAAGTAAAAACTCATCACCTGGAGTGATGGGTTTTAAATTTCCTCTACTTCTTGATTAAGTTGAGATGGAGGGTGGGGAGCATGTGTCTTTAAGTTATTCAGCACATGACACTGTGAATTCTTTAGAAAAGAGGTACTTAAAAAGTAAAATAGCAGAATCTTCAGAAATTAAATGGGCATGGAAAGGAGATACAATGTGAGTGACCTAAAATGAACCATCTCTATTTTATAATTTTGTTATGCTGATGCTGCCATGCCATGCTTCCTTTATAGAGTTAATCATGATATGAAGATTAGAGTTCTTGATGTTCAGTGTAAGCTCTTTGAAGACAAGAACCTGAACTTTTATATGTTTCATATCACTTGTACCTAGGTCTACCTTAATACATAATAAATGTTCTGTAAATACTGGGAAAAAAGAAAAACCGAATGTTGTTTCAGGTGGATGAAGCTTTGAATTTTCTCTCATATGTTTTATTCTGGTGAATTAAACCCTATCTAAAATTGCACCATCAAGCTCCTATCCCTTAACTTTTAGCATAGCTTTTACCATTACCTGAAATTATATTACATAATAATTTTTTTTGCCCATCTATTATCTATTTCTTATGCTAGAATCTAATCTTCATAATGGCAGGGACTTTGTCTACTTCCTATTGAATCGCCAGTACCCAGAATGCAAAATCACATTTCAGTAAATATTTGTTGAAGAATGTACCAACAACCTGAGAATTTTCTTCTGGGTAGTTTTACTCCATTATTTTTCCTAAATTTGGATCCCAAAAAGTATAAGATAATTTTGGAAGATAATATTAAGCATAGATAATTAGGGAGAGAAAAATCTCTTCTAATTCTAGGTTTTATTGATCCAAATAGTCAATAAAATGTTAAAAGCAAAAAAGTCAAGTAGGCATTGAATAAGAAAGTCATTTGATAACATCAGTATATTATGTTTTCATATTATCGGGGGCAGGTGGCTTTTTAAAGTACTTATTTATTTCAAAATGTTGATATTCTTTGAAATAATTCACTAGTTACAGCCCTCAGTGTCTGTACCAGTTTGAAACTGTTTTGCACCCCAGAAAAGCCATGCTCTTTAGTCCTCATTCAGTATTGCTGGGAAGGATCTTTTTTATTGTTTCCATGGAGATGTGACCCACCCAATTGTAGGTGGTAACTTTTGATTAGGTGGTTTCCATGGAGATTTGTCTCCACCCATTCAAAGTGGGGTTGCTTACTGGAGCTCTTTAAGACAGAACCATTTTGGAAAGAGCTGACAGACCCACACAGTCAGAGACCTTTGGAGATGCAGAAGGAAATGCCCCTGAGTTAGCTTTATGAAACTAGCAAATGTCACCACATGCCTTTCCAGCTGACAGAAGTGTTCTGGACCCATTGGCCTTTCCTGAACCAAGGTATCCTTCCGTAGATGCCTTCATTTGGACATTTTCACTGCCTTAGAACTGTAAACTTGCAACTTAATAAATTCTCCTTTTAAAAGCCATTCTGTTTCTTTAACAAATTTAAAAAAGCAGCTTTAACAAACTTTAAAAGTGTCTAAAAATGATTTTTTACATTTAAATTATCTTCAACTTCTGAAATATTTTCAAGGGCAATAACTTCATGTTGAAGATAGAGAACATACTTGAAAAGCCATATGTAGCTCATGATTAACAGAAACTTTGTGAAATGACACTCTTTATGCATATGGCAATTAATATACTTCTTTAAAATAAGATTTGAAGAAGAAGAATATTTTTTCTTATTTTAAAGTATATTTTACAACCAAAAAGAGTGTTTGACTTTTTCATTGTATATCTTGCATCTAGAAGATCACTTAGTACAATCACTTCTGTCAATTTCAAATTCTCATTTAGCACTTTTCCCATCATAACAGTGGCATCTTGGTAATGGGAAATACAGGGAGATTTGGAGTTAAATTCTGCTTTAAATCAGGTACTAGAAACGGTCCTTTTAACTTCCATGTGAATCTTCAGATGATATGTATGTGACACTTCTTTTTCAAAAGTCTACCTTCTAGATTTAGCTATGATCACTATCAAGTATAGACAGATATGAAACTTGGGTTCTTATAATGCTTAAAGTAGCATGGTCCTAATACTACTGTCTCCTTTTATCCGTGATGGGAAAAGGAATCCCACCACAAAATTCTCTAAGTGGAATAGAAAATGTTCAAATAAAGAGAAAAAATAAAGTTGTGAGAATGAAATTATGATTTAGAGGTTCTTAAGATTATAAGCAGCTGAGAAGTGGTGGTAATAACAAAGACTGAGTGTGAAAATTAGGTGTTGCTGGTTTTGATGTTGTTTGGGACAAGTGACAGTCTCTGAAAGATTCACTACTTGAACAGAGGGGTATAATTCTAGGAACAAAAGAAAAAAGAGTAATCATCACCATTAACTGGCAAGTTTTTATAATTCTCTGTCCAGTTTCTGTATAACACAGCTTCTGGGCAGTGTGCTGGGCCGTGTTCTCTTAAAAATCAGCGTATTTATGTTGACAGAGATAGGGCAGTTATAAATCTCATAAGAGATTCTCATTTGTTTTTCTTTTAACTTCTTTCCAACTTACGCTTTGTGAATGGAGTTATGTTGTTTCTCACACATTTCCTTTGCTTTTCTTTACTAGCAGTGATGATAAATTTTTTTATGGAAATGCATTTTCTATGCCTACTGATATCAAGTCAAGCTTTTACTTTCCTGATCATTTCTCTGTGGTGACATTTGAAAATCAACTTGCAATGTTTTCCATTGTGGGAAGATTATAGACAAAAACTCTTGTAAGGTATCTTTTTTTGTTCCTGCTTAGAACTATTATTAATTTCACACACCCTTTAGTCTTCTTGTCTTGAGGAAGGATTGAGCAAGAAAAGAGAGGAGTTTTGAAATATATATTTTTAATTCTCTGTGACTGTTTATTATTACAGGAAAAAGTCAAAGTTCCTTGCTTAAAAAAGTAAATCCTTTTAAATTTGATTTTATTTGAAAGCTTATAAGTATAATTATTTGGTAGCAATGTCAGGACCACTATTATTGTAAAACAGGACTTAAATTGAAACCATTTCTTTTACCCACTATCTGGCTAGGCTGCTGTACTTTTCTCAAGCAGTAAACTGACCAGACTTTATCTTTGACTTCAGCATATTTCTGGCCTGCCCCTGAATGTCAAACTAATTTTAAAAGCCCATAGAACTAATGTTGAAAATTGTTTACTTTTTTTATTTGTTCAGCAGTACTGTTCAATACCCATCTTTTCCTCTCTCTGGGTATAGGGACTGTAAATTTGATTCAATTTCTTAAAGAACTAAGCCATCTTAATAACAACATGAAACTTACTAGATTATGTTACTTCAAAAGAAAATAATAAAACAACATATGGGAAGGCATTCATAAGTTATATGCAGGGCAAAGTCATTCATAAGTGGTTCTTAGTGTTCTTTTGTACATCCTTTTTCGGGAATCCATTAAGAGCCACAACATTCTTTCACAGTCATATTTGGCAAAAAAAGTACTTTATAAAAGGAAGGAGTGTTTAAATAACTGCAGCCATTTCTGCAGGCAAGGTGGGAGGAAGAACAAAGACAACTGCTTGGTTTGGGGAGACACATAAATAAGTCTTTCAGTTATAAAGGAAAGGTCTTGGGCTTAGAGTAGAGTTTGAGACAAATGGAAGCTAAATTGATCTTCTAATAGGAAAACAGCATTTTAAATTTTCCAATATGCAGCCAAAGATACAAGCATAGAGGGCCGGGAATCTGTGGAAAGTAGCTGATAGGAGAATGGGCTCCAGAATCATGGCAGCTGGACATTAATGGAACAAGACCATGGAAGGAACACATATCTGATAGTCAGTGTAACAAGTTGTTACCTACTCTATGCAGTAATTCCCTTCCACTAGCCTAACCTTTAGTAAAAGTCTATTACATACAAAAGCATTAGGTTAGTAGTACCTAAAGAATTATGAGGAGTAGAATAAGTCAATGTAGAGAAAAAAAAGAGTTGTCAATAATAATAATGTCAAATAGCCAAAACTGATCAAAATTTGAGTAGAAGCTGTAATTCAAACTAAAAGTAATAAAAACCAGGAAATACAAAGGAACAATAAGGAGAGTGTTGGACTGTCTGCAAATTACATGAGAATAGGGAATTGAGTTTTTTTCTTTAGATATTAAAAGAAAGGTAAAGAAGAGATGTCCAAGATAGTGGTTTTGTGAGGAGTGGAATTTAGTTCTTCCTCCAGAACAGCTAGTAAGCATCCAGGAACAGTACAGTACAACTTCTGGGACCACATTAGTGACCAGACACACAGCATACACCAGTCTGGACAAGCTGGACTGGCTGAGATTCAACACAGAACTGTAAGTCCCCAAGCTGTGGAGGCTGGTGCCCCTCCCCCATAAGTACAGCAAACTGGTTCCCTGAGGGGTAAGGAAACAGACTTTACTAGCAGCAAGGGCTTAGCTCAACCAAGTTCCAATTGCAGAATTAATTAACAAATTCTCATGGCTGAAAACAGGCCCCCAGCACAAATAAATCCAGAATAAGAACTAAAGGGACTAAGGGTTTTTGCTCTGGCAGAGAGGGGTCAGGGCTGATGGGGAAAAAAAAAAAACAAAAACAAACACAGGCTTTTTTAGTTGGACAGCACAAAATACTTGAAAAGGGCTGGACCCTGAAGGAAAGGGGGGGGCACATTCTACCTGGAGATACATAAAGCAATGCACCAACTTAAACTCTTGATTGGCAAATCCTAGCAATGGGGATCCTACTCTGAAAGGGATTTTTTTTTCCTTTTCTTTTTTGTGGCTGTGTTTCTGTGGCTTGACAGCTTTTTGCATAAACTGCAGAGCTTCTCAGGCTCCAAATGCCCCATGCAAGGGCGGAATTAAGCTTCTCTGAGAGGCAAAGAGGCTGATCAGATGAAACGAAGGAATTCCCTGGAGGTTGCGCCTTCCACAGGAAAAATGTAGGGCCAGCTTAGGTGGAATACCCCCCTCAAGGAATTCAGATCCCAGGGTCTGGAAAACTGATGCAATTAAAGCCAGACTACAACCTTTTCTCTGTCTCAACCATGCCCCAGTAGGGAGAGTTTGCTGAAGTTAAAAATACCATGTCACTTTATGCTGGGGGAAACTGCAGGCAGACAAGCACCACATATTGGGCAAGACAGAAAAACACAGAGGCTAGAGGCTCCATAGGGAAGTCTTTCAACCTCCTGGGTCTCATCCTCAAGAAAAACTGATGCAGATGATGCTTTCCTCCTGAGAGGAGGCCACTCTGGTCTGGGAAAATCTGACTGGGGTCTATAATGCCTAAGTAGATGTCTCCTCCTAAGGAAAAAAAAAGGAGGGCACCATGCAGGCAGGGCAAGAAACAAGAAATCAAGAACTGAAAAATTCTGATCTGTTAAGCAAAACCTAAGCTAGAGGTCTAGAATAAGCTGAACTGAATATCAAAGAACACAACAAAGGCATCCAGCAAGAAAATCCTAGGTAAAAAAAGTGAAAATAATTTCCAGAATAAATTAATTAAGATAATTAAGTGCCTAGACACCAGCAAAAAATAACAAATCATACTAGGAAAATTGAAGATATGGCCCAATCCCGTATCTTCACAAAGGAACAAACCAACAATTCAAATAAAATACAGGAGTTGAAACAATTAATTTGGGATGTTTGAACAGACATGGAAAATCTCATCAACAATCAAAACAATGAATTGAGGGAGGATGTAAAGAAGGCAAGGAATGAACAGAAAGAAGAAATCAAAAGTCTGAAAAAACAAATCACAGAATTAATGGGAATAAAAGGCACAGTAGAAGAGATGATAAAACATTGGAAACTTACAATGTTAGATTTCAAGAGGCAGAAGATAGGATTAGTGAACTGGAGGACAGGACATCTGAAATCTGACAAGCAAAAGAAAACATAGGGAAAAGAATGGAAAAATATGAGCAGGGACTCAGGGAATTGAATGACAACATGAAGTGCATGAATATATTTATTGTGGGTGTTCCAGAAGGAGAAGAGAAGGGAAAAGGAGGAGAAAAACTAATGGAGGAAATTGTCACTGAAAATTTCCCAACTCTTATGAAAGACTTAAAATTACAGATCCAAGAAATACAGCATACCCCAAACAGAATGGATCTAAATAGACATACTCCAAGACACTTGCTAATCAGAATGTCAGATGTCAATGTGATAGAGAGAAGTTTGAAAGCAGCAAGAGAAAAGCAATACATCACATATAAAGGAAGCGAAATAAGACTATGTGTAGATTTCTCAGCAGAAACTATAGAGGTGAGACGACAGTGGTATGATATACTTAAGATACTAAAAGAGAAAAACTGCCAACCAAGAATTCTATATCCAGCCAACTTGTCCTTCAAAAATGATGGGGAATTTAAAACATTTTCAGACAAAAATCACTCAGAAAATTTGTGACCAAGAGACCAGCTCTGCAAGATATACTAAAGGGATCACTAGAGACAGATAGAAAAAGACAGTGGAGAGAGGTGTGGAGAAGAGTGTAGAAATGAAGACTATCAGTAAATGTAAAAACAAGAAAAATTAGATGTGACATATACAATCCAAAAGGCAAAATGGCAGAAGAAAGTACTGCCTTTACAGTAATAACAGTAAATGTAAATGGATTAAACTCCCCAATCAAAAGACATAGACTGGCTGAATGGATTAAAAAATAAGACCCATCTATATGCTGTCTACAGGAGACACATTTTAGACCCAAGGATAAACATAGGTTGAAAGTATAAGGTTAGGAAAAGATATTTTATGCAAACAGCAATCAGAAAAGATCAGGAATAGCTATACTAATATCCAGCAAATTAGACTTTAAATTTAAAACAATTAAAAGAGACAAAGAAGGACACTATGTATTAATAAAAGGAGCAATTCAACAATAAGACAAAACAATCATAAATATTTATGCACTGAGCCAGAGTGCTCCAAAATACATGAAGCAAGCACTGAAAACACTGAAAAGAGAAATAGACACATCTACCTTAACAGTTGGAGACTTCAATTCCCTGCTCTCATCAATGGAGAGAACACTAGACAGAGGATCAATAAAGAAACAGAGAATTTGTATAATGCAGTAAGTGAACTAGACTTAACAGACATTTATAGAACATTACACCCCATAACAGCAGGATACACCTTTTTCTCAAGTGCTCATGGATCATTCTCAAGGATAGACCATATCCTGGGTCAAAAAGCAAGTCTCAATAAATTTAAAAAGATTGAAATAATACAAGACACTTTCTCATATCATGAAGGAATGAAGTTGGAAATCAGTTACAGGTAGGGGGCCAGAAAATTCACAAATATGGAGGCTCAACAACACACTCTTAAACAACCAGCAAGTCAAGGAAGAAATTACAAGAGAAATGAGGAAATATCTTGAGGCAAATGAAAATGAAAGCACAACATATCAAAATTTATCGGATCAGCAAAGGCAGTGCTAAGAGTGAAATTTATTGCTCTAAATGCCTATTTCAAAAAAGAAGAAAGAGCAAAAGTCAAGGAATTAACTGTTCACTTGGAAGATCTAGAGAAAGAACAGCAAACTAACCCAAAAGCAAGCAAAAGGACAGAAATAACAAAGATTAGTTCAGAAATAAATGAAATTGAGAACATGAAAACAATCGAGAAAACCAACAAAACCAGAAGTTGGTTTTATGAGAAAATCAATAAGATTGATGGAGTCTTAACAATGTTGACAAAAAGAAGAAGAGAGAGGATGCAAATAAATAAAATAAAAAATGGAAGGGGAGACATAACCCCCATTGCTGCAAAAATAAAGGAGCTAATGAGAGGATACTATGAACAACTTTATGCTAATAAACTAGGCAACATAGATGAAATAGGCAACTTCCTAGAAAGGCATGAGCAACCAACATTGACTCAAGAAGAAATAGACGACCTCAACAAACCACCCACAAATAAAGAAATAGAATTCGTCATTAAGAAGCTACCCCCCCCAAAAAAATGTCCGGGACCAGATGGCTTCACATGTGAATTCTACTAAACATTCAAAAAAAGAATTAGCACCAATTCTGCTCAAACTCTTCAAAAAATTTGAAGAGGAGGGAAGGCTGCCTAACTCATTCTATGAAGCCAACATCACCCTCATACCAAAGCCAGATAAGGATACCACAAGAAAATAAAATTACAGACCAATCTCTCTAATGAATTGAGATGCAAAAATCCTCAACAAAATTCTTGCAAATCGAATCCAACAACACATTAAAAGAATTATACACCATGACGAAGTAGGATTCATCCCAGGTATGCAAGGATGGTTCAATACAAGAAAATCAATTAATGTAATACAGCATATCAATAAATAGAAACAGAAAAACCACATGATCTTCTTGATTAATGCAAAAAAAGGCATTTGACAAAATTCAACATCTTTTCTTTTGGAAAACACTTCAAAGGATAGGAATAGAAGGGAACTTCCTCGACATGATAAAGTAAGTATATGAAAAACCCACAGCTAACATCATCCTCAAAAGGAAAAACTGAAAACTTCCCCCTAAGATCAGGAACAAGACAAAGATGTCCACTGTCACCATTGTTACTCAACATTGTGTTAGAACTTCTAGCCAGAGCAATTTGTAGACAAGAAAAAGAAATACGAGGCATCAAAATTGGAAGGGAAGAAAAATCTGATTATTTGCAGATGATATGATACTATATGTTGGAAAATCCACAGCAAAACTAATAGAGCTAATAAATGAGTACAGCAAAGTGGCAGGTTACAAAGTCAACACTCAAAAATCTGTTGTGTTTCTATACACTAATAATGAGCAATCTGAGTGGGAAATGAAGAAAAAAATTCCATATACAATTGCAACCAAAAGAAAAAAATAGTTAGGAATAAATTTAACTAAAGATACAAAAGTCCTATACAAAGAAAACTACAAGAAATTGTTAAAAGAAATCACAGAAGACTTAAATAAATGAAAGGGCATATCATGTTCATAGATTGGAAGACTAAATATAGTTAAGATGTAAATCTACCTAAATTGATTTATAGGTTCAATGCAATACCAATTAAAATCCCAAAAACTTACTTTTCAGAAATGGAAAAACCAATAACCAAATTTATCTGGAAGGGCAGGGTGTCCCAAATAGCTAAAAATATCCTGAGAAAGAAAAATGAAGTCAGCAGTTTCACACTACCTGACTTTAAGGCATATTATGATGCTACTGTGATCAAACAGCATGACACTGGCATAAAGATAGATATACTGACCAATGGAATTGAATAGAGTGTTCAGACAGACCTTCTCATCTATGGACAATTGATCTTTGATAAGGCAGTCAAGCCAACTCATCTGGAACAGAACAGACTTCAATAAATGGTGCCTGGAGAAGTGGATATCCACATGCAAAAGAATGAAAGAGGATCCATATCTCACACCCTATACAAAATTAACTCAAAATGGAAAGACCATAAAACTTTTAGAAGAAAATGTAGGGAGATATCTTATAAATCTTATAATAGGAGGCCATTTCCTATATTTTACACCTGAAGCTTGAGCATTGAACAAAGAAATAGATAAATGGGAACTCCTCAAAATTAAACACTTTTG
>PVIY010044687.1:0-19550 GCA_004026745.1 Myrmecophaga tridactyla | reverse complement strand
GATTCAGCATCAAGGGATTGAGAAAAACTCTAGAATGAGCTGAGACCCAGCATCAAGGGATTGAGAAAACCTTCTCGACCAAAAGGGGGAAGAGTGAAATGAGACAAAGTGTCAATGGCTGAGAGATTCCAAACAGAGTTGAGAGGTTATCCTGGAGGTTATTCTTATGCATTAAGTAGATATCACCTTGTTATCCAAGGGGAAATGGAGAGGCTGGAGGGAACTGCCTGAAAATGTAGCGCTGTGTTCCAGTAGCCATGTTTCTTGATGATGATTATATAATGATATAGCTATCACAATGTGACTGTGTGATTGTGAAAACCTTGTGTCTGATGCTCCTTTTATCTACCTTGTCAACAGATGAGGGGAACATATGGAGTGAAAATAAATAATAGGGGGAACAAATGTTAAAATAGATTAGTTTGAAATGCTAGTGACCAATGAAAGGGATCAGTAGGGGGTATGGCCTGTAAAATTTTTTTTTTCTGTTTGTTTTATTTTTCTGTTGTCTTTTTGTTTCTTTTTCTGAATTGATGCTAATGTTCTGGGAAACGATCATGATGATGAATATGCAACTATGTGATGATATTGTGAATTGCTGAGTGTATGTGTTGGAATGTTTGTGTTTCTTGTATTTTTTTTAATTAATAAAAAAACTAAAAAAAAAAAATTAGAATTGCCATAGCCCAAACAACCCCAGTGAGAGGTATAGAAAGATCAAAGGTGATGGTAGAATTGTACATAGAAGATAGAACTTAACAAAGGAATATGAATGCTGAATCATTAAATTGATAACTCTTTTAGTTTCTAGTATTTTAGAGCAGGTAGAAGTAAAAACCTAAAATTGTGAAATTGTAACTCATGTCAAAGTCTGAAATATGTTCTAAACTAATTATGGTGCTGTGCTTGGAAATTTATAGCTTTTTTGTATATATGTCATTGTTCACACACATAAAAAGGAAAAAAAGTCAATTGTGGTGATAAAAAAGTATCTAAGCCCTCTAGCCTCCTATATTCTGGAGTAACCAGAAGGAAAAATACGAGAGGATTGTATGGTAGCCCACGAAAAACTCTGGAATCTGTTCTGTAACTACTTGTTGAAGAGTGCTTTGAAAACTATCGCTCTTTTCTTTCTTTGCTTTGTATATATGTTATACTGTACAATTTAAAAAGTTATAAAAAAAAGAATCAGCTAGAGCTGAGTAGCAGCCATGGTTGCCACTATTCCCTCCAGACCATGATGGCTACATATAAATGTTTGTGTATAGATAGCAGGGTGGGGGGAGAGTGCATTTTTCTTTGTGGACAATAAATATTTTCTTACAAATGACCTACAAAAAGAAAATCATGAGAGTGTGGTATAATGAAAATTGTGGGAGGAAAAAAGTGTTTCAAGAAAAAGAGATGCGAACAATATGGTCAAGCAATTTAGGATTGAATGTAGACACTATATTTAATCATAGGCAGGTCACTGATAACTTTTGCAAGAAGGACCTTGGTGAAATGATGGAGGCAAAATCTACTTCACATTGAATTGGAGTGGATGGCTGGAAAGGAAGAGGAAGCAGAGGCAATGAGTAAAAACAATTCTTGCCTGTAAAGAGAAGAGAGAAGTTGAGTTGTAGCTGAAAGATCTGTACTCGAGGGAGAATTTAGGATTTTTGTTTGTTTGTTTTTTTTAAAATGATAGACACAGTCTCTCTTCTCTGAAGTTAAGTGGGTCATGAGAAGCCACTATTCATGGAACCACCATTCATCAACTCTGACCCAAGCACTTTGGGCATCCCAGGAGACCAGCCATGACAGGATCTCTTTCCCTACCCTTTTAGGCCCTTTAGTGCTGGGATCTGGTTTTGACTGAAAATTCTACTAGATTGAAAGGTGCTTAAATATACCCATGGATCAAGAAATTATTGTTGCTGGTGATATATTTAAATCAGCATCCTATGTAGCTTTTTGTCTGATGGAAAGAGCACCAGTATAAGACGTAGACTTTAGCATCAAGTTCTTGGCAGAATAAGATAGGCTGAGTTCACTCCTGCTTCATGAAACAACTAGAGAAGTGATAGAAAAATGATGGAAACTGCAGTTCCAAGGTGTGAGTGATGAAAGTATGTCTTCTACACTATATAGGGAGGTACTAGATAAAAAAGCAAAGAAATTGGGATGGAGAGAATGGGTTGAGTGTGCTAAGTCATGACTCTACCTGGATCAAGTGGTGGCGCATAGGAAGGAGCAGATTCCAAATGAGTAGGGCACTCTTGCACTCCTGCCAGCCTTGGCAGCTAGCTTGGGAGTCCTCTCCTCTCAGCTCTGCAACAAGGAGCAACCATGGGGGAATCTGGAAGCCAACAGACTTGGTTTGCATGTGCAGAGATCTTCCAGACAGTACACAGTGACTGCCCCCAACCCCTGAGACAGGGAACTGTGGGTACCAGACACTTGACAGAGACCAAGGGGCCCTCCTTTTGGGAGGATGGGGAGAGGCAGATTGGAGCTGGATAGACAATTGTCCAGTCAAAGAGACTTGTTGTGTCCTGCTGCCATTTTCCTTATTCCACAGAGGCCCAGAGCCTTCAGGCATGCACGAGTGGTAGAGAGATACGGTTGAAGAAGCCAGCCAAGTCATGCTGCACCACCAGGATTTTCTGGGTTGGCTAAGGGCAGGGTCATTTGAAATACTCAGTCCCACAGCCCAAGATCATTCCATACAGGACCCTGGTGATCACTAGACCCATTGAGTCCACAAGTGGATTCTCCTCTGAGGTGCAAATAGGCCATTCCCCAGCCTCAGTGTTGGTGGTTTCAGCATGTACCAAAACCAGCACCATTGGCTGGAGTTGCAGTGGGTTTCCAAACTGCTCAGTCAACTGCTGCAGTTGGGGAGAGGTGGACCTGAGGGGAAGAAGTGGCCCAAGGATGTTATCTGCTGGAATGACACAGAAAGTGAATTCTGGAAAACTGCCTATCTGCCTAACTTTCAACAGATCATCAAGTAGAGTTGCATCTCCTGCATGAGGTTTGGGCCTTGGTTTGATGGAGAATTACTGACAAACCAAGAGCAGAAGGGGTCCTTCAACACAAACCCAAGCAAATACAAAACCATAGATGAGCAAGGGAAATCAACTTTCAAAATAAACTTTTCAAAATAATCAAATGCCTCAAAGCCAACAGAAAATCACAAAGTACATGAATATGTAGGGAGATATGGCCCAGCCAAATGACCAAATTAAAATACCTGAGGAGACACAGAATTTGGATCAACTAATCAAAGACATTCATACAACCTTCTTTTAAAAATTCAGTGAGTTGGCTAATGACATAAAGGATATAAAAAAGACTAGAAAATCATGAATAAGAATTTGAAAGAATAAATAGAAAACAACATATCTCAGAGATGAAAGATACTGTAGACCAATTTAAAAATATACTAGAGATGCTTGCCTTCCATGAGGGAAACTCAGGTCTAATTTCTGGACCATGCACCCCCCCCAAAAAAAAAGTTATGAAAAGTTCATCTTTGGCATTCCCACCAAGAAAAGATATATACTGGAGAAACACAACAGCAGATTTGAATAGGTGGAAGAAAGAATAAGCAAATTAGAGGACAGGACAACTGAATTCAAATGCACAAAAGAACAAATGGGAAAAAAGATGGAAAAGTTTGTGTTAGATCTCAGGGAAATGATGGACAATATGAAGTGCACAAATATAAGAATCATCCGTTTCCCAGAAGGAGAAGGGAAGAGTAAAGGGCTAGGAAGATGAATTGAGGAGATAATGGAGGAAAACTTCTCACCACTTATAAAAGATATAAATATGCAAATCAAAGAAGCACAATGAACCCAAAAAAGAATAAACCCAGATAACCCATTCCAAGACATATACTAATCAGACTCACAAATGTTGAAGAGAAGCAGAAAGTCCTGAAAACAACAAGAGAAAAGCAATTCAGCACATACAAGGGAAACCACATAAGAGTGAGTTCAAACTACCCAGAGGTCACTATGGAGGTGAGAAGGCAATAGCATGATATATTTAAGATTCTGAAAGAGAAAAAGACTTCCACTCAAGAATTCTTTATCCAGCAAAGTTGTCCTTCAAAAGTGAGGGAGAGATTAAAATTTTCACAAACAAATACTGAGAGAATTTGTTAACAAGAGACCTGCCCTACAAGAAATACTAAAGGGAGTTCTGTCAGTTGAAAAAAAGATAAGAAAAGGAGGTCTGGAAGAGGGAGCAGAATTGAAGATGATTGGGAAAGGTAGCTTAAAGGATAAGAAGAAAGAGAGGGAAAAGAATATATAATCTGACAAAAAACAAAGGATAGTGAGGTGATGTCATCGACATGGTGATATAAACCACTACTGAAAATCTCTCCTCAGAGATTCAGCATTAAAAAAAAGAGCAATTCTGACTTGTTCAGAAATCTGAAGGAGGATATGGACTGGAGAGGGAACCTAAAAATCCCAAAACAAAGAAATAAAAAATATCAGGTAGGAAATTTCCATCCTAGACTGGCCAGTCTTCTCCCTTCCCCTTCACTCAGTCTCACAGCACACGGCAGGCAGAGAAATGGCAGTAGGACCCCCTTCAAATGGGGGCACAGAATACATATTCTCTCACAGCAGTGGAACAGAGTCTCACCTTTTGGAGACCTGGAGGACAAGGAGCATTGCAAGGCCCAGGTCAGTGAGAGACAGAGTCTGAGAAAATGATGACAGAAATGGTATTTGCAGCCCTGCATCCGAAATTCCTTCCTCTAACCCTGTGATAAATGGCAATAAGAGAGCTGATCCCAGCCTAGGGGGAGGCTAAAGGCTTGGACATCTGGGGGTGTACTCCACCATCAATAAAGTGGGAGAACACAGATCCATATTGAGCCAGATTTTGGCTGGCAAAGAAAGGGAACAGTAACCCTGGAGTCAGCCTGACTTGATGAGGGGTAGCCTGTACTCCGAAGGATGATAAAGTTATTGAACTGCACAATCTGCTGGGCAGAACAGAAAATGCAAGAGAATTGAAGGGCTTTTTCAGAGTCTACCCAGAAAATTAATTCATGCTGACTGGAGTGGGTCTAGATCCCCTGCATGGAAACCACCCCTGTTTCAGCTGAGAAACATGGACGACCCAACTATTAAAGCAGTGGCTTAAAAAAAAAAAAAACCCAAGTCTTGCAGGATGACAAGAAACTGAGCACCACTGGGAATCAGCAGACCTGTTTTGCCCACAAACAGAGCCATTGCTGTGGTGCCCAGTGCCTACTCCCATCCTTGAGTCAGGCCACTATGGGTGCCTGGTCTTGGTGAGAGACTGGGTGGGGGGGGGCATAAAAAATCTGACAACTGGCTAGTGAGAGAGACAAACAGATGTGAGCAAATCCAACCAACAGGAAACCTTAGGCAAAAGAGATAAAAATGAACTCAAGAATAAACTAAGCAAGAAAACAGATGCCTTGACACCAGCAAAAAATCATAACTCATACCAGGAAGAACGAAAATATGGCCCAATCAAAGGAACAAACAAACAAGTTAATTGAGATGCAGGAATTGAAACAACTAATTAATGGGGTTAAAACTGATCTTCAAAATCAATTCAATACTTTGAAGGAAAATATGGAAAAAGATGTGAAGAATATAAAGAAGACACGGGGTGCCCATACACAAGAACTTGAAAGCTTGAAAAAACAAATGGCATAACTTATGGGAGTGAAAGTCAAATAGAAGACATACAACAGCAGATTTTAAGAGGCAGAAGAAAGGAATAGTGAACTAGAAGACAGGGCATCTGAAATTCTACACACAAAAGAACAGATAGGGAAAAAAATGAAAAAAATTGATCAGGGTATCAGGGAACTGAATGACAGCAATAAAGTACATAAATATATGTGTTATGAGTGTTCCAGAAGGAGAAAAGAAGGGAAAAGGGGCAGAAAAAATAATGGAGGAAATGATCAATTAAAATTTCCCAACTCTTATGAAAGACATAAAACTGCAGGTCCAAGAAGCAGAGCATACCTCAAACAGAGTAAATCTAGATAGACAAGTAGATCCAGATTGGCAAGAAACTTACCAATCAGATTGTTAAATGTAAAAGACATAAAGAGAATTCTGAAAACAGCAAGAGAAAAGTGATTCATCATACACAAGGGATCATAAATAAGACTAAGTGCAGAGCTCTCAGCAGAAACCATGGAGGGGAGAAGGCAATGGAATGATATACTTAAGATATTGAAAGAGAAAAACTGCCAACTGAGAATTCTTTATCAAGCAAAACTGTCCTTCAAAAATGAGGGAATTGAGAAAAATGAGGGAGAGTTTAAAATGTTTACAGGTAAACAGACATAGAGAGTCCATGAAGAGACCCGCTCTACAAGAAATACCAAAGGGATCACTACAAGTAGATAGAAAAAGACAGGAGAGAGGTATAGAGAAGAATGTAGACTTGAAGATTAGCAAGAAGGGTAACTAATAGGGTTAAAAGAGAGAAAAAATAAGATGCAACAGATAAAATCTAAAAGAAAAATGATTGAAGAAAATACAGACTTTAGGGTAACAACATTAAATGTTAATGGATTAATGCAGCTGTAAGACAGAACACAGTTATAAAGTATGTAACAACATGGATGGACCTTAAGGACATTATGCTGAGTGAGATTAGCCAGAAACAAAAGAACAAGTACTGTATGGTCTCACTGATAGGAACTGACATTAGTGAATAAACTTGGAGAATTTCGTTGGTAACAGAGACCATCAGGAGATAGAAATAGGGTAAGATATTGGGTAACTGGAGCTCAAGGGATACAGATTGTACAACAGGACTGAATGTAAAAACTCAGAAATGGACAGCACAATACTGCCTAACTGTAATACAATTATGTTGAAACACTGAATGAAGCTGAATGTGAGAATGATAGAGGGAAGAGAACTGGGGGCACAAATGAAATCAGAAAGAAAGATAGACAAAGACTGAGATGGTATAATCTAGGATTGTCTAGAGTGTATAATGACAGTGACTAAATGTACAAATTTAAAAAATGTTTTTGCATGAGGAAGAACAAAGGAATGTCATTACTGCAGGGTGCTGAAAATAGACGGTAATTAAGATTTTAAAACTTCAACTTATGTGTGAGACTAAAGCAAAAAATGCTTATTTGGTACAAAATTTATATTTTGACTAGTGCATTTCCTAATATAACTTATATAGATAGCTTGGTTGAACAGCATAAGTACATAGAACCTTGGGTAAGACATGAGATTTTGTTGGTTTGTCCAGAGTGATGCCCCAATGAATCCCAGAGTGATTTGATCAGTGAACGGAAAAGTATCTGCAAAGTCCCCTTCAGGGAATGGTGAGAACTGGGGAAAATTCAACCTCCCCAAGTTGAATTCTTGATATCCTCACAAGCAGTGTGGATAACCAAAGCTATAGGCTGAGCCCCCAGTCTTGGGGTTTGTTCATATGAAACTTAACCCCACAAAGGATAGGTCAAGCCTACTTAAAATTAGGCCTAAGAGTCACCCCCCAAGAGAACCTCTTCTGTTGCTCAGATGTGGCCTCTCTCTCCAGCCAATACAACAAGCAAACTCACCACCCTCCCCCTGTCTATGTGGGACATGACTCCCAGGGGTGCAGACCTTCCTGGCAACGTGAGACAGAAGTCCAAGAATGAATTTGGGTGCAGCATCAAGGGACTGAGAAAAACCCTAGAATGAGCTGAGACCCAGCATCAAGGGATTGAGAAAATCCTCTCGCACAAAAGGGGAAAGAGTGAAATGAGACAAAGTGTCAATGGCTGAGAGATTCCAAACAGAGTCAAGAGGTTATCCTGGAGGTTATTCTTATGCATTAAGTAGATATCACCTTGTTATCCAAGAGGAAATGGAGAGGCTGGAGGGAACTGCCTGAAAATGTAGAGCTGTGTTCCAGTAATGTTTCTTGATGATGATTATATAATGTTGTAGCTTTCACAGTGTGACTATGTGATTGTGAAAACCTTGTGTCTTATGCTCCTTTTATCTACCTTGTCAACATATGAGTGGAACATATGGAATAAAAATAAATAATAGGGGGAACAAATGTTAAAGTAAATTTAGTTTGAAATGCCAGTGATCAATGAAAGGGAGGAATAAGGGGTATGGTATGTATGGGTTTTTGTTTGTTTGTTTGTTTTATTTTTCTGTTGTCTTTTGGTTTCTTTTTCTAATTGATACAAATGCTCTAAGAAATGATCATGATGATAAATCTGCAGCTATGTGATGATATTGTGAATTACTGATTATATATGTAGAATGGAATGATCACATATTGGGAATGTTTGTGTTTCTTTCTGTAATTTTTTTGTATTTTAAATTAATAAAAAAAGAAAAAGAAAAAAATGTTAATGGATTAAACTCCCTTATCAAAAGACATAGATTGGCAGAATAGATAAAAAATAAATAAAAACAGGATTCATCTATATGCTATCTACATGAGACTCACCAAGGTCATAAACAGGTTGAGACTGAAAGATTGGGAAAAGATATTTCATACAAACATCAACCAGAAAAAAGTGGAGGTAGCTACTCTAATGTCAAATTAGACTTCAAATGTGAAGTAATTAAAAGAGACAAAGAAAGCCACTATGTACTCATAAAAGTGAAAATTCATCAGGAAGACATAACAATCATAAATATCTGTACCAAGCTAGAGTGCCTCAAAATACATAAGGCAAATACTGTCAACACTGAAAGGAGTAGACATTTTTACAATAGTAGTTGGAGAATTTAATATACCACTGTCATCAGTGGATAATCATTAAGACAGAGGGTCAATAAGGAACCAGAGATCTTTTAAAAAATATATATTTTATTGACAAATCTTCACACATGTACACTCCATACATAGTGTAAAATCAATGGCTCAAAATTGACAATTTTGTCCCACATTGTCAATTCTACATTTTTCTCTTCACCTCTCTCCTGTCTTTTTCTATCTGCTTGTAGTGATCCCTTTAGTATTTCTTGTACAGTAGGTCTCTTCATGAACTCTCTGTCTGTTTACCTGTAAACATTTTAAACTGTCCCTCATTTTTCTCAATTCTCTCATTTTTGAAGGACAGTTTTGCTTGATATAGAATTCTCAGTTGGCAGTTTTTCTCTTTCAATATCACCATGATCATTTTTTAGAACATTTGCATCACTCCAGAAAAAGTAATGAAAAGAAAAAAAAACTTATACAAACCATACCACATGTCCCTCCCTCTCATTGACCACTAATATTTCCATCTACCCAATTTATTTTACCTTTTGCACCCCCAACTATTTATTTGTTATCCATATTTTTTAATTATCTGTCCATACCCTGGATAAAAGGAGCAACAAACACAAGGTTTTCATAATCACACGGTCACATTATAAAAGCTATATCCTTATACAATCATCTTCAAGAATCAAGGTTATTGGAACACAGTTCAGAGTTTCAGGTACTTCACTCCAGTCACTATAATACACCATAAATTTAAAAGGGATATCTATTTAATTCATAACAATAACCTCCAGGATAACCTTTCAACTCTGAAATCTCTCGGCCACTGAAACTTTATTTTGTCTCATTTCTCTCTTTCCCCTTTTGGTCAAGAAGGCTTTTTCAATCCCTTGATGCCAGGTCCTGGCACATCCCAGGATTTCTGTCCCACATTGTCGGGGAGATTTATACCCCTGAGAGTCATGTCCCACATAGAGGGGAGGGCAGCGAGTTCAATTGCTTCATCAGCTTAGAGAGAGAGAGGCCACATCTGAGCAACAAAAGAGGTTCTCTGGGGGTGACTTTTGGGCCTAATTTTATTAGGCTTACCCTATCCTTTGCAGGAATAAATTTCATAGGGGCAAACCCCAAGATGCAAGGGGCTGCACCTCTCATTTTCCCTACTGACAGTGAATAGGTACATCTCTTTCTCCACATTTTCTCTAGCACTTAATTCTCTCTGTTCATTTTTTTCCACAGGAAGATATGGGGAATTGAACCCAGGTCTCTGGCATGGCAGGCGGGAATTCTGCCACCATTGCACCACCCTCTCCATTCATTTTTAAACAATTTTATTCACACAGCATACAATCCAACCTAAGTGCATAGACATGCCTTCACCACCATAATCTATCTGAAGACATTTCCTTTTCTTCCACAAAGAATCCATAACCCTCCCCCATGACCCCCACCTATTAAAATTTAGTTTGGGCATAATGCCTTTGTTACATTCAATGGAAGCATAGTACAATGCTACTGTTGGCTATAGACCCTAGCTTGCATTGATTGTACTTTTTCCCATATATCATTTATTTTCAACACCCTGCAATGTTGACATTTATTTGTTCTCCCTCAAGTAGAATTGAGAAATAGAGATCTTGAATAATATGATAAATGAACTAGACTGAACAAACATTTACAGAATATTGCACCCAACAACAGCAGTATACACATTGTTTTTGAGTGCTCATGGGTCTTCTGCAGAATATACCACATGTTGGGGCACAAAGCAAGTCTCAACACATTTTTTAAAAATCAAAATCATACAAAGCACTTTTTCAGATAAGAATGGAATGAAATTGAAAATCAATAATGGGTAGAAGCCTGGAAAATTCACGAATCAGCAACAAAGTTTTAAACAACCAGCGGGTCAAGTAAGAAATTTCAAGAGCAATTAGTAAATATCTTGAGGCCAATGAAAATGAGAACACAACATATCAAAACTTATGGGATGCAACAAAGGCAGTGCTGAGAGGGAAATTAGTGCCATAAATGCCTATATTAAAAGAAGAAAGAGCAAAAAACTGAGGCATTAACTGATCACCTGGAGGAACTAGAGAAAGAACAGGAAACTAACTCCAAGGCAAACAGAAGGAAAAAATTAAGAAAGATTAGAGCAGAAAGAAATAAGATTGAGAACATGAAAACAATAGAAAGAATTGATAAAACCAGAAGTTGGTTCTTTAAGAAAGTCAATAAAATAGATGGACCTTTAGCTAGGCTGACAAAGAAATAATGGGAGAGGATGAAAATAAATAAAATCAGAAATGTGAGGGGAGACGTAAATACCAGCCCTGCAGAAATAAAGGAAATAATAAGACGATTCTATGAACAAGTATATGCTAACAAACTAGAAAATTTAGACAAAATCTATGGCTTCCAAGAAAAGACAGAGGAATGAAAATTGACTTGAGAAGAAATAGAAGACATAAACAAACCAATTACAAGTAAAGCAATTGAATCAGTCATAAAAAAAAAAACCTCCCAAAAAACAAAACTCCAGGACCAGACGGCTTCATATGTGAATCCTACCAAACATTCAAGAACGAATTAATACCAATCCTGCTCAAACTCTTCAAGAAAATTGAAGAGGAGAGAAAGCTAACTCATTCTAAAAAGCCAACATCACTCTAATACCAAAGCCAGGCAAAGATACTACAAGAAAAGTAGATTAAAGACCAATCTGTTTACTGAACATACATGCGAAAGTCCTCAACAAAATACTTGCAAATAAACCCAGTAGCATATTGTGGTGGTTAGATTCAGTTGTCAACTTGGCCAGGTGAAGGCACCTAGTTCTGTTGCTGTGGACATGAGCCAATGCTACATGAACCTCATCTGTTGCTGATTACATCTGCAGTCAGCTAGGAGGCATACCTGCTGCAATGAATGACATTTGACTTAATTGGCTGGTGCTAAAATGAGATACTCAATGTAGCATAGCCCAAACAACTCAGCATACCTCATCTCAGCACTTGCAGCTTAGCCCTGGCCTTTGGAGATGCAGAAATAAATCACCCCGGGGAAAGTTGTTGGAACCAAGAGGCCTGGAGAGAAGGCCAGCAGAGATCACCCTGTGCCTTCCCATGTAAGAAAGAACCTCAGTTGAAAGTTAGCTACCTTTCCTCTGAAGAACTAATGAAATAAATCCCCTTTTATTAAAAGCCAATCTGTCTCTGGTGTGTTGCATTCTGACAGCTAACAAACTAGAACACATATTAAAAGGATTATACACCATAATGAAGTGGATTTTATCCCAGGTATGTGAGGGTGATTCAATAGAAGAAAATCAATTAATATAATACACTACATAAATAAATTAAAGAGGATAAAACCACATGATCATCTCAATTGATGCAGAAAATGCATTTGCCCAAATTCAGCACCCTTTCTTGATGAAAACACTTCAAAGGTAGGAATAAAAGGAAACTTCTTCAACATGATAAAGGGAATATATGAAAAACTCACAGCTAACATCATACTCAATGGTGAAAGACTGAAAGTTTTTCCTGTAAGAGCAAGAACAAGACAAGGATGCCCATTGTCACCATTGTTATTCAACAATGTGTGGAAGTTATAGCTAAAGCAATTAGACATGAATAAATAAATAAATGATATCCAAATTAGAAAGGAAGAAGTAAAACTTTCAATGTTTGTCAATGACATGATACTGTATATAGGAAGTCCTGAAAAAAAATTACAGTAAAGCTACTAGAGCTAATAAACAAGTACAGCAAAATGGCAGGCTACAAAATCAACATGCAAAATCAGTTATGTTTCTATACACTAGTAATGAGCAATCTGAGAATGAAATCAATAAAAAACTTCCATTTGCAATATCAACCAAAATGATCAAATATTTAGGAATAAATTTAACCAAGCACACAAAAGACCTATACGCAGAAAACTACAAAACTTTGCTAAAATAAATCAAGGGAGATCTAAATAAACAGAAGAACAAACTGTGTTCATGAATTGGAAGAGACTTAAGATGTCAATTCTTTCCAAATTGACTTATAGATTCAATGTAATACCAATTAAAATTCCAACAACTTACCTTACAGAAAAAGAAAACCAATAATTAAATTTATTTAAAAAGTAGGGTACATTGAATAGATAAAAAAATCTTGAGAAATAAAAATGAAGTGGGAGGTCTTGCACAACCTGACTTTAAGCATATTACAAAGCTACAGAGGTCAGAACAGCATGGTACTGGCATATGGTAGGTGTATTGACCAGTGGAAATGAATTGAGTGTTCAGAGGTAGACCCTGTCGCCGATGGCCAATTGATCTTTGATAAGGTGGTCAAGTTAACTCAACAAGGACAGAACAGCATCTTCAACAAATGTACTTGAAGAACTGGATATCTATATCCAAAAGGAAGAAAGAGGACCCTTATTGCACATCTTATGCAAAAATTAACCAAAATGGATCAAAGACCTAAATATTAGAGCTAAGACCATACAGTGTTTAAAGGAAAATATCTTAAAGTTCTTGTGATTGGCAGTGGTTTGCTTGACCTTACACTCAAAGCACATGCAATGAAAAATGAACTAGATAAATGGGATCTCTTCAAAATTGAATACTTTCGTGTATCAAAGAATTTTGTCAGAAAAAAAGGCAGGGTAGGCGATTGGAGGCAATGTTTGGAAACCACATATCAGATAAGGATTTAATATCCAGAATACATAAAGAGATCCTACAACTGAGAAACAGCCCAATTAAAAATTGGACAAAAGACATGGACAGACACTTTTCTGAAGAAGAACTACAAATGGCTCAAAAACATGAAAAGATGCTTAACATCACTGACTATTAAGGAAATGCAAATCAAAACCACAGTTAGATATCATCTCACATCTACCAGAATGGCCATTATATATTAAGAAAAAACAAACAAACAGAAAATGACAAGTGCTGGAGAGGATGTGGAGAAAGATGCACACTTGTTTTGCAACAATTTTCATTGTTGAACTGCAACAATGGTGCAACTGCTCTGGAAGGCAGTTTGGCATTTCCTCAGGAAGATAAGCATAGAATTCCCATATGATCCAGCAGTCCCATTAGTAGGTATATACTCAGAGTAAATGAAGGCAAGGATACAAATGGACATTTGCACACGGAGGTTTATAGCAGCATTACTTATGATTGTCAGGAGATGGAAACAACCCAAATGTCCATCAACAAACAAGTAGGTAGACAAACTGTGGTATATACATATGATGGAACATCATGCAGCTGTCAGAGAGACTAAAATCATGAAGGATATAACAATATGGGTGAACATTGACAACATTATTCTGAGTGAATTATCCAGAGAGAAAAAGACAAACACTTTATGGTCTCACATTAATGAGTGAACTTTGAGAGTTAAAGCTGAGAACACAGGTTATCAGGAAATGGAAACAGGGTAGAGATTGGGCATTTGATGGTGAAGGAGTACAGAATGTTCAATGGGACTGATTGCAAAGATCCAGAATTAGATTGCACAATTCTATCTGATGGTAGTACAATATTGTAAGTTACTGAATGAAGCTAAGTGTGAGCATGGTTGAGGTAAACCAGAAGGAAAGGTAGAGAATAGAGACTGGGATGGTATAACTTAGCAATGCCTAGAGTTAAAAAAAAATGGTGATTAAATATACAAGTATAAAAATGTCTTTGCTGAGGGAGAACAAATGAATGTTAATATCGCAAGGTGTGAAAATGGGATGTTGTAGGGGAAAAATATAATCAAGGCATACTAAGGTCTATAATTAACAGTAATATTGTAATATGCTTCTATTGAATGTAACAAAGCCAATATGTCCTCATATAGATTTTGGTGATGAAGTCATGGATACATGATTGTACTAAGAAACACTGATTTTTTTACTTAGGTTGATATGCTAATTTGAAAGCTGCCAGAATGCAGTATACGAGAAATGGATCAGCCTTTATAAAAGGAATTTAATAAGTTACAAATTTACAGGTCTAAGAAAGTGAAAGTGTCTAAATTAAGGCACCAACAAGAGGTTACTTTTATTCAAGAAAAGCTGATGGGTCTAGAACATTCTGTCAGCTGGAAAGTCATGTGGCTGGTATCTGCTGGTCCATTGCTCCTGGGCTCCATTGCTTTCAGCTTCTGATCCTGTGGGGGTTTCTCACCTTGATTCTCCAGATGCTTTCATCTCATGGCTTCCCTTGGCTCTTTCCAGGTTCTGGCTTGCTTAACATCTCATGGCAATGTCAGTTGGGTTCGAAGCATCTCCAAACATCTGTGTCTCTGTTCTGAAAGTGCTGGTATCTGTGTGAGCTCTGCTCTGAAGTTTCTATTGGCTTTCTCTCTGTAGGCTCTGAGGTTTCTGTCATTTCTAACTCTCTCCAAAATGTTCCCTCTTATGAAGGATCCCAGTAAATGAATCAAGACCCACCTGGAATGGGCAGAGTCATATCTCCATCTAATCAAAGCTCACACCCACAATTGAGTGTATCACAGTTCTGTGGAGTTAATCTAATCAAAAGTTTCCAACCTACAGTATTGAATTAGGAGTAAAAGAAACATCTGCTCCCATAAGATTGGTCAGGATTAAAATACACTTTCTGGGGTACATAATACTTCCAAACCAGCACAATTGGATTGTATGATGTGTGGATAAAACTGTTTAAAAATTAATGGAAAGGGTTATGGGAAGATGGTAGAATTGAATAGGTCGACTTCCCCCTTGCTCTTAGAAACAGCTAGAGAAGGGATGGCAGGGTGACTGAGACAGTGATTCCAGGGTCTAAGTGACCTGGGAGGGTCTTATGTACCACATAGGGAGGCCCTGGTTGCAAAATCTGAGGAACTAAGAAACAAAGAACCGGAGACCATTTGGCTGGTGCAAACAGCCTAATGCGGAAGCCCAGAGCCCTCAGGAGTGCACAAATGGGGAGATGAGAACTAGGAAGTAAGCCAGGCTGTGTTCTTTGAGCCCACTAACCTCACTGCTGCAGCCCCATAACCTGTGACTCACCCCACACCCCAGGCACCTGAACCTCTTCATCTGATCTTCCTCCCCACACTCTAAGCACCCCCAACCCACCAAACCCCTGCAGACGAACTTGTCCCACAGTTCCACCTCACGCACATGCACACCTGCCTCAGTCCAACCCACCTATCTTGAAAACATGCAGTCTTGTCCTGCCCCTCCCAAGCCCTACCTCCCCCTCCCTGCAGGTGGTTGCCAGGGCATAAAGGCTGCGGGTGCTTACCTCCATACTCAGGCTACAGGTGACCCCAGCCAATACAGTTCTGTGACACCCTTTCCCAGCTCTGTGCACGTGTACATCAGTTTATGGCTCTCTCAGATCTGTATATGCACCCCCCAGCTCTGGGCAAGTGCTGATCTGCACAGCTGGGCCATATCTGCCCTCAGCCCGTGCAGACACAACATCAACCTGCTGCCTTGAGCTCTGCATATACACACAAAGGGCCCCATGCCCTACACCAGCACACACCAAGGCCTGGCTGCCCCAGACCTGTGTACCACACAGCCACATCCTCTCTGCGCTGGGTGACCACAGTCACAGGCACCAGTGTAGCATCCCCAATCTGCACCTATACCTGCACTGCAACATATCACCACACTGTTGTGCCCTGCCCCATGCCCTGCATCCTGCTCCACATTCATCCTGCAAATACAATACATTCATCCTGCATACAATACAATACATCCTGCAAAAAATCAATTTCCACAGTAAACTAATAAAGATATTTACATGCTGTGATGACAGCAGAAGATCACCAAGCATATGATGCAGGCCAAAATAACCCAGCCTAATGACCAAATTAAAACACCATAATAGACAGACATTGAAACAACTAATCAAAAATATTCATATAACACTACTAAATAAAATAAATGAGATGGCTAATGACATAAAGGAGACCAAGACACTAGAAGAGCATAAAGAGGAATTTAAAAGAATAAATAGAAAAATAGAAGATATCACAGAGACTAAAGATGCTGCAGACCAAATAAAAAATACACCAGAGACATACAACAGCAGATTTGAAGAGGCAGAAAAAAGAATAAGTGAGCTAGAGGACATGACAACTGATTTCAAACACTCAAAACAGCAAATGGCAAAAAAAAAAAGATGGAAAAATTTGAGTTGGATCTCAGGGAAATGATGGACAAAATGAAGCACATAAATATAAGACTCACTTGTATCCCAGGAGGATAAGAGAAGAGTAAAGGGCTAGGAATATTAGTTGAGGATATAATGGGAGAAAATTTCCCAACCCTTATAAAGGACATAAATGTTCAAGTCAAAGAAGCTCAATGAACTCCAAATAGGCCTTCCCCAAGACACATACTACTCAGGCTGTCAAATGTTGAAGAGAAGCAGAAAATCCTGAAAGCAGCAAGAGAAAAACAATCTACTACACACAAGGGTAACCACATCATACTGAGTTCAGACTACTCAACTGGCACTATGGAGGTGAAAAAGCAATGATATAATATAATTAAGATCCTGAAAAAGAAAGAATTCCAGCCAACAACTCTTACCTACTCAGCCAAATTGTCCTTCAAAACTGAGGAAGAGATTAAATTTTTCACGGACAAATAAATGCTGAAAGAATTTGTCAATAAGAGACTGGCTTTACAAGAAATACTAAAGGGAGTTCTGCCAGTTGAAAAAAAAAAAGACAGGAGGGGGTGGTTTGAAGGAGAACACAGAATTGAAGAGTACCTACAAGGGCAACTTAAAGGATAAAAAGAGAAAGAGGGAAAAGAATATATAGATCTGACAAGTAAACTCCAAAAAGTAAGATGGTGGATTCAAGAAACACATTTTCAGTAATAGCTTTGAATGTTAATGAACTAAACTTACCAGTTAAAAGATATAGATTGGTAGAATGGATTAAGAAATATAATGTAGCTATATGCTGCTTACAAGAGACTCATCTTAGACACAAGGATACAAGTAGATTGAAAGTGAAAGGATGGAATAAAATGTTCCACACAAGCTGTAACCAAAAGAAAACGGGACTAGCTATACTAATATCAGACAAAATAGACTTTAAATGTAAAGACATCATGAGAGATGAAGAAGAACACTATATATTAATAAAATGGACAATTCAACAAGAAGAAATAACAATCATAAATACTTATGCCCCCAATCAAGGAGCTCCAAAGTACATAAGACAAATATTGGCAAAACTGAGCAATAGACAATTAAACAATAATAGTTTGTTTAAACTTCAGTGCATTATTCTCCTCTATAGATAAAACAACCAGACAGAAGATTAACAAGGAAATAGAGAAGTTAAACAACTTGATAAATGAATTAGACCTAACAGACATATATAGGTCATTATTCCCCAAAACACTGGGAAATACATTCTTCTCTAGTGCTCATGGAACAGTCTCCAGGCTAGATCATATACTGGACCACAGAACAGGTCTTTATCAATTTAAAAACACTAAAATTATTCAAAGCACTTTCTCTGATCACCAGGGAATGAAGCTGGATATCAATAACCACCAAAGAATGATAACTTTCACAAATATATGGAGATTAAATAGCACACTCTTCAACAACCAGTGAGTCAAAGAAGAAATTGCTAGAGAAATCAGTAGCTATCTGGAGATGAATATAAACAAGAATACAACATATCAGAACTGATGGGATGCAGCAAAGGTTGTGCTGAAAGGGAAATTTATTGCCCTAAATGCCTATATTAAAAAATAAGAAAGAGCAAAAATCGAGGACTTAACTGCTCACTGGAGGAACTTGAGAAAGAATAGCAAACTAACGCCAAAGCAAATAGAAGAAGAGAAATAACAAAGATTAAAGCAGAGTTAAATGAACTGGTGAACAAAAGAACAATAGCATCAATAAAACCAAAAGTTCTTTGATAAAATCACAAAAAACATTGATGGGACACTAGCAAGACAAAGAAAAAAAGAGAGATGATACAAATAAACAAAACTCAAATGAGAAGGGGTGTATTAACACAGGCCCTGAAGAAATAAAGAAATCATAAGAGGATACTATGAACCACTATATGCCAACAAACTAGACAACTTATATGAAATGGACAAATTCAAGAAACACACAAACAAGCCATACTGACTCAGGAAGAAATAGAAGAGTTCAGCAAACCAATCACAAGTAAAACTTCAACCAGTCATCAAAAATATTCCTACAAAGAAAAGCCAAGGGCCAGATGGCTTCACAGAGAAATTTTATTAAACATTCCAGAAAAGAACTAACACCGGGTGGGCCATGGTGGCTCAGCAGGTAAGAATGCTTGCCTGCCATGCCTGAGGACCTGGGTTCGATTCCCTGTGCCTGCCCAAGTTAAAAAAAAAAAAAAAAAAGAACTAACACCAATCCTGCTCAAATTTTTCCAAAGAATTAAGGAAAAAGAAACAATACCTAATTCATTTTATGAAGCTAATACCATTTTAATATCAAAATCGGGTAAAGATACTGTAATAAAAGGAAAACTCCAGGCCAATCTCTCTAATGGATATAGATGCAAAAATTCTCAAAAAATACTAGCAAATCAAATCCAACAACACATTAAAAGAATTACACACCACTACCAAGTGGTGTTTATACCAGGGATGCAAGGATGGTTCAATGCAAGAAAATCAATCTAATGCAGCACATTAACAAATCGAAAGGGAAAAATAACCTGATCATCACAATCGATGCTGAAAAAGCATTCAATAAAATTCAACATCCTTTTCTGATAAAAATGTTTCAAAAGATAAGAATCAAAGGC
>PVIY010044686.1:0-19553 GCA_004026745.1 Myrmecophaga tridactyla | reverse complement strand
TTGGGTTGGGGCCTGGGACCAGAGATAGTCAGACCCTCCAGTCCTGGCTGTTCCAGCCATGGGTGAGGGGCTGGCAGGCTCAGCATCCCCCGTGGAATGCAGAATCTCAGGTCCGGCCCCAGATTCCCCCCTGGACTAGATTTCTGCAGTCGACAGTAGGAAGCCCTGGGCCAACATGGCCTAATGGGGGAGGCCCTTCCACTCTGTACCCACCACTGAGAACAGGGCGGGAACAAAATCAAGAATTCTCCCCAGGTTCTAAGCAGGCCTTCAGCTTTGGCTTCTCCACCTTGCTGGCCAGAAGGGGTCCAGTCACTCTCCCGTGCTCAGCGGCAGATGTGGATGGAATTGAGAAGCAGAACCGTCCCGGAATGCAGGTGAGCTCATGGTGCCGGGTGGTGGTAATTCCTGTCGCCACAAGTTACACAGGCTTCTGGGAGGGGTGGCCTGTGCAGGTGGAGCCATGCCCAGGCCTGTCAGCGCTGGCATTAGCCACGATTATCTGGATTTTCATTCCATTTGGCCCTGGAGAAGCTGCTACACAAAGAGTTCAGCTGGGCGAAGTCGCTGGCCTCGCCCTTGAGTAGAACAGTAACCACAGATGCAAAGAATAACTGGTGTAAAAGTGTGTGGGTGTGGGGGGCCGGAGGAGGGGGGGTCAGATCCCCGGCTGCTGCCACACCATGCACCTTGCAGGGAAGTTTGCAGAGAAGCGCCCTACTCTGGCCGCTCTGCAGTTCACCAAGTGAGAAAAGCTTCTCTACCCCATTTAGGTCCTTGAGCATTTGAAAATAATAAAAAAAGAAAAGTTTCGAATCAAATTTATGGTTCGGCCTGCCCGTCTGGGAGGAGTCGGCTTAGTGGGTGAGACTGACGCCAGCCGGGCTGCAGGGGCTGGGAGAAATTGGACACCAGCGGCGGCCGCCGTCAGTGAGGCTGGTCGACTCTCCCAGAGAACAGCGCCTTACTCGCAGCTCTGGCTGCACACTGGAAGCTCCTGGGGGAGTGTTTAAAAAATTGCTGATGCCTGGGCTGCACCATGGACCAAGCAAATTGGAATCTCTGGGAGTGTGGCCCATTCACACAAATGTTTCTACATACCCGGTGATGTAAATGTGGCACCAGGTTCTGAGATGCACCTGCCTAAGCCGAAGTCTCCAGAGCTGGAGGGAAGGGGATGGGGAGCTTTGCTTCTGCCATGTGGGGTCCTCTCTGCTGGGGAGGGAGTATATGCCTTGCTGGGGGCAGGCTTTTGGGGAGCCTTGTCTAAAGAAGGTGCAGAATAAAAAGGGAGGGAGGGGGGCATGATAGATTCACCCATGGCCGTGTGGGGTTGGCTCAGCCACAGCCGGTTCGCACGGAGCAGCACTTTTTCAGAGCCTGGCTTCATGGACGGCGTTTTAGCCAGTAGAATAGTTTCCTGTTGCTGGTGTAACAAACCACCACCAACTTAGCGGCTTAAAGACAATGCCAGTTTAGTATCTTAAATAGTCCCAGAGGTCAGAAGTCTTCAAATCAAGGGGTTGGCAGGTCTGCCCTCCTTCGGGGGCCCTAGGTGGGAATCCGTGCCCTGGCCTCTTCCAGCTTCTGGAAGCTGCCCGCATTCCTTGGCTCATGGCCCTGCATCTCTCTGTCTTCTGCTCCTTTCTCCTCTGATCGTGACCCTCCTGCCTGGCTCTTTCCCTTATAAAGATGCCTGTGATTCCATTATCCACCCACCCCAAGTAATCCAGGATAATCTCCCCATTTTAAGATCTTAATTTGGTCATATCAGCAAAATTCCTATTGCCGGGTAGGGCAACATATGCCCAATTTCCAAGGATTAAGACATGGACATCTTTGGGAGCGGAGGTATCGTCCTTCCTGCTGCACCCTAACAATAGCCGCATGAGTGAGATATGCATGACTAGACCCATTTGGCAGATAAGAAAACTGACCCCTAGCCAAAGGCAGGTAGCTCCTCGAGAGCCAAGGTGAAATAACATTCTTTAAATCCCTGCCTCACCGTCATTCCAATATCTAGTAGCCCCCTCTTGGGATCGTCCCCGATGGCAATCTCCTGCCATAGGCCCTCCCCTCCCCTCCCATACCCCACAGTGCCTCCCACCCGCCTGCGGGGTTGGTTGCTTTTTGCACATTTATGACAGACAGCTTCATGGGCACTCAGCTACTGATGCAAAAGATGGCACAGTGCTGCAACCACATGAAGTGTGCATTGCAATGGGGCCTCTCTCTGGATTGGTGCCCATGATTCTGGGCTTCTCTGATCTCAGCTAGGTCATACACCCCCTGACACGTGCAGTTAACACTGGGCACCTCTCCTCTGCACCGTGGGTGAACTCATGCATTGTTCAGCTCTTCCTTAATTAATCCTGGTTTCTCCCTCAACTGTAAACTCCATGAGGACAGAAAACATATTTGCGTTTGCTCACCAGCATCTCACAGCATATATGTAGCATTTAGGTAACGTTTAATGAGAATCTGTCCAATGAAAGAATGTTTACCACTAGGCCATGGCTCCCAGATTGCAAGCCACAACTTCTTTGTCTTCTGGAAGCTGTGGTGGATTGTATTAATGTCTCCACTCTCTGCTCTCTTCCCTGTAGGGGAGCTACACATCCCCATTCTTTGAAATGTGACCACAGGAGACACTCCTCTGCCCCACTGCCATTGCTTTTGCCAGTATTATGTGGACAGATACGATGGAAGCCATGTCTCAGCAGAAGCTTTAAGAGCAGTTACATGGCTTGGCTCTGCCACTTGTTCTTTTCCCTTTTTTTAAGAGCACACAATATCCCAGCTATGGGCTGCTCTGTCAGCACAGGTCCCAGAATGAGAAGTGGCCATTTTGCAACTCTCACAGCAAAACCCAGCAAAATTCTGACCAATACGAAAGCCCCTGGATATCTCAGGGCAAATTCACATTCTTTCCTTCCTAGTGGAGGCTCGAGTTACAGCCTCTGCTCTGCCATCAGGAAGCTGTGTGATTTTGACAAAGTCACTTGACAGTTCTTGGCCTTGAATTTCTACAGAGAAACCGTGATGGATAAAGCTTCTTCCGACTTTGTTACCAGTGACTCTGAAGAACTAGTCTATCACTTGACACTTGACCTCTGCCATCTGTCTTTTCCATGGCAGTATGGTGCCAGGGAAGTTGCCCCCAAATGTGAGTCCAACAGCTACGTATTCTTCCACAAATTGCTTTCTCTCTCCAGGACTTGGTCTTATCTGTAAAGGGATAAATAACCACACAGTGTTGAGGTATGTCATCTATCTCATACAGGTACTCCATAAATCTAAGGGTTCTCTCTTTCTCTTCTTGATCAGCTTGAGTCCTTGAAGGTGTACTTTTTTGCATCTCTCATGTCATGAATCTGGATAAAATGTGGTACATCCATAGAATGGCATGTTATTCAGCCATAAAAAGGAATGGACTGCTGATTCATGCTGCAACATAGATGGAACTTGAAGGCATTCTGCCGAGTAAGAGAAGCCAGACCGAAACGTCCACTTATTACATGATTCCATTTATAGGAAGGGTTCAAAACAGATAAATCCCTAGAGTCAGAGAGTACATGAATGGTTGCTAAATCTACTGGAGGACTTAAGGTGATGGAGGGATTGGGGTAGGGGGTGTGGAGGCATGATGACTAAAATGTGCACAGGATTTCTTTTTAGGGTGATAAGAATGTTCTGGAATTAGATAGTAGTGATGGTTGCATGCTTTTGTGAATATACTAAGTACCGCGGAATTGTGCACTTTTAAAGGGTGAATTGCCTGGTGTGTGAATTATATCTCAATTTTTAAAAAACCCCAGAAGGATGCAAAAGGACAAGCAGCCAGGGGTTACAGCTCAGGTAAGGGCTAGCATCACATCAGCCCCTCCTGAGCGCTCTGAATGTCAGCTTGCTTTGGTCTCTTCTTTAATATCTCCTCTTTTCTCTGCTGCTGCCATATGCCCACATAGGAGGAAAAAATATTTTGATACTTAGCTCAAAAGAAATGGTTGGGGGCGGGCCACGGTGGCTCAGCAGGCAAGAATGCTCGCCTGCCATGCCAGAGGACCCAGGTTCAATTCCCGGTGCCCGCCCATGTAAAAAAGAAAAAAAGAAATGGTTGGCTTTTTTCAAAGATCACTTTATTAAAAATTAAAAAAGGGTAGGGAGAGATGGTGAATAAAAACATAAATGCACAAAATATGAAGGGACTAGAGATGGAAGTGATCTGGAGCTCAGATTCCTTACCCTAACTCATATGTCTTGAGTCCCTCCCATGCTTTCAGCCCTGTGTAGGGAAACCAACTTTGAAGTCTCCATTTGGAAGCTCTGGACAATCACTTCCATCCTTCCTTCCTTCCGCTCTCATCACCTTGGGCCTGATCCCAGATGCTCACCACCTGGAAGAAATGGATGGCTGTTGGGTTGGGTTGATGGTTCTTTTGTGTAGAATGCCACTTTTGCCTATTCCAGGCATCAGTGGGAGTGAGAGTGATCATGCATGGAAACCCACTTTTATTCCTTGTTCCCTACACAAGGAGAGGGCTCTTTCGTCATTGTGCTCTAAATATCTGCCGATAGGCCCCACTGCCCAAGCCCTCAGAGAATCCTAACTTCCTCTCGCTACCTAGAAGATGGATCTTCAATCCCTAAATTCAAAATTCACCAATTCAGTTGTTAGGCAATCGTAGCAAAATGAAGAGAAATAAGTAATTATTCTCCCATGGTTTTGCTTGTATGTCTTTAGATTTTAAGATCAAATAACTTAGTGCTAAGTCAAATTTTGGGGTGTGTTTTGGATTGGCCAGTCTGGTTAGCCACCTTACATGACCAATCTGAGCTGATTGATGGAGAAAAGCCCACCTGCTTCTCTTGGGGCGAGGTGCAGGAGTGACACACAGACAAGGGCGGATGGGTAGCACCTTGGGGACCCCTCCAGGGAGAATCACCATCAGTGGCTGGTATTTTTCTTGCTAGTCCCCATTCACCTCTGGGGTGGGGAGCTGGTGGTATCTAGAGAGAGGATGAAATGCAGGAATGCAACGTGCCTCTCTCCTTGGAAATGTAGACGCTTATTTACAAAGTCCTTGAGTTCCTGGGTTGAAAGGGCTCCCCAAAAGATATAAGATCTTACCTTAGTCAATATTTATAACCAGGGGCTTCAGCTCAGGTGTTTTATGAGACTATTTGAGCTCCACTTAACTACTTGTACATTGATCACCTGCAGGAGACCTTTTGCCTGCTGGGTTCTTTCTCTTTATTACACCAGGCAATTGGGAATGCACTTGACTTTCAAAGGCTCATCTTGTGCCATTCAAAGGAAAAATGTCCACCTCATTTTTAAGCCCTATCTTGTTCCTCCGAAGTCTGAATCAACATTACTCAATAGCTGGAGTTACTTAAGCATCAATCATTTCCACTTCAAGGAAAAGGGAACGAGAACAAAGATGTAACAGCACAAAAAGATTGAAATTTAACCTTCGTCACTGTGTGCTTTCCAAGCTTGTTCAGATTAGTTCTTCAAAAAGCAGCCCCAGAAAACTGGTGTTACCTCAAGTTCACTGAAATTCCCTTTCAAGGATTACACTTCAGTGTGAAGCAAGTCATCCTAGCAGCCTCAGGCAGGTGGTTAACTTGGGTAACTGTATTTGTTCTTTCCCCTCTTTCCGCAGACTTCATGCATTCCTCTCCTTTTTTTTTTTTTTTTTAATTAGAGAAGGTGTGGGTTTACAGAAAAAAAGACCTTGCATAAAATGCAGAGGTCCCATATATCATCCTATTATTAACACTTTGCATTTGCGTGGAACATTTGTTACAATCTTCTCTTGGAGACACGTTCCCGCAGATGGGTCTTCTGCACCATATCACCTTCCAGGACAACCCTCGGTTCATGATCTTCTATCCAATCTCTTTCTTCCTTCCTTCCTTCTTTTCCCTCCACCCACCTCCTAAAGAAAAAAACACTATCTGTAGAAAACTTGGCTCTAATCTCTTCAACCCCCCTCCATTTTTGGCTTTAAGATGTGGAAGTCCTACTTTGTAGGATATGGGACCAAGGTTTTTCCAGATGTGGTCTCAGACTACCTGTCCCAACTCACCTGGGAGCCTGTTAAGCCAGGAGAACCCCTCGCATCCCCCCCCCCACACACACACACACTGAACTGGACTCTGGAAGTGGGCCAGGGAATCTGAATGTTTAACAAGCTCCCAGGTTATTCTTCTGTACAGCGAAGCTTGGGGCTCCCTGTTTCTGAGGGACGAAGAAGGCTTTAGAGTCTGGGCAACCTTTGCTAGATTCCATGCCTAGCCTTTAAGTAGCTGAGTGATTTTTTGGTAGCAGCCTTATTGAAACAATACACAAAGCATGCAGTTCTCCCATATAATGTGTATGATTCAGTGATCTCTAGTATCGTCAAAGAGTCATGCAACCAGCACTCTATTCAATTTTAGAGCATTTTCATCACCCTAAAAGGAAACCCTGGATTCTTCAGCAGTCTCTCTCCATTTATCTCCCATTTTCTGCAGCCCTAGGCTAATTTTCTCTTTTCTGGCTTGCCTCTTCTGGACATTTAACATAAATGAAATCATGCAATATATTGTCTTTTGTGACTGACGTCTTTCACTTAGCATAAAGTTTTCAAGGTTCATCCACATTGTTGCATGTATCAGTACTTCTTTCCTTTTTATGGCCGAATAACCTTCTATTGTATGGATATGCCACAGTTTGTTTATTCATTCATCAGCTGATGGACATTTGGGTAATTTCCATTTGGGGGCTGTTATTAATAATACTTCTAAGGGACATTCATGTGCAAGTTTCTACATGGACACATGCTCTCATTTTTTTATTGGTTATATACCCAGGAGGGAAATCGCTGGGACATATGGTAACTCTCTATTTAACATTTAGAGGCACTGCCAGATAGTTTTCCAATGTGGCTGCTTCCCCACCACTAGTGTATAAAGATTCTGATTTCTCTTCATCTTTGCTCACACGTTATTGTTCATCTTTTTAATTATAGCCACCCTGGTGGGTGTGAAGCGGCATCCCCACGGGGTTTTGATTTGCATTTTCCTGATGGATAATGATGCTGAGCATTTTCACGTGCTTATTGGCGATTGGTATCTCTGGAGTAGTTGCATGATTTAGGAAGGCATTTAACCTTTCTGAGCTTCAGTTTCTTGCCAGGTAACTTGTAAAAAGGTGATAAAATTAAACGAGGCCACGAAGCTAGCATCCCTGGCCCACAGTAGGCACTCAGTGAAGATTAACTCCCACGTTACTGATTTTGAAACATCTCAACCCAGCTACGCTAGAACCTGATCACCAGAGTTCCATTATCTTGCATGGTTCTGGGTTAGGATGGGCCACAAGAGATACTGCGAGAGGCTTGGAAAGTCCAAGTGCCACAGTAGCCATTTTGTGCTCTGAAGGTGGGAACAGGGCACTGTGGCAGCTCACACACGCTGTGCTGCCCCACTGCCTCCCTTTGCTGGTGTGAGACACATAAGAACCTGGTGCTCCTGCACCTCCTGCCAGCTCTCTTCCTTCCAGTTCTTCAAGTCCTGGCAGATACCTGTGCTCTTCTGTGGCACATTATCTCCAGGAGGTCATCATGACCTGGAATTTGGCTGGGAGACAGGGTCAGGTTCCAGTTGATTCTCTGAGATTTCAGTTTACCTTTGCTCTACTCTACTTCATATCCAGATGTCCTGCCTTGACTGCAGGTCTGGTCTCAAAGTACTGCACCTTCCCTTGTTGATTTCCTTTAACCCTGTCCACACCTCTGTAAAAAGTTCCTTTTTTAAATCACTTTGTTTAGGCGTGTCAGCTGCCTCCAGCTAGGACCAAGACCCCAGAACTGGTGATGCCATCAAGGCACCGTCTCTTCTAGGGCTGGACCCTAAACCTCACCTGATCATTATGGGAGCAACTACTATTTGCTTCTGGGAGAAGCACTTTCTAGTAAAAGTGTGTCATCTTCTGGAAATGCAAAGAGGTTCTCTGCGAAGGAAGGTCAGCTCATCTTAGCAGCCTCTGCTGACCAGAGCATGTGGAGACCAGAGCAAGTGGTTTGATGCTGCAGATTCCAGAGGCTTCCAAGCAATTTGGGGGACATACCGAAGTCATTCTGGGCACCTCCAATAGGGGCACGAAGACAATCTGTTCTGTATTCTACATCAGGGTTTGGGGGGGGGGGGAGTGAGTGAGTCATCTCACACTGCACTCAGGCAGTTTGCCCAGGGAAAGACCACCTTACCAGAGGTGTAGCCTGAGTGGAGGGTTGGGAGGCAGTCATTCTCCAAAGTCCAACTTAAAAGAAACCTCTGACTTGCCTTCTGAATTAGGTGGGACTCCTTGGCCAGGCCAGCTTCACTCCCTCTCTCTCTTGGTCCTCCCTTACTGGTTATCTATGAAAAACCTTGGCTACAGCTGACATGGCTCTCCCAGTCACGACCATATCTGTCATTCCTCCTTTCTGGCCTTAAACTTAGGGCCATCTCCCCCAATTAATAATTTCTACCTCCTGCCCTTCATTCCACCCTTTGATACCATTTTTCTGCTCTCATTGTTATTTCTGACCTTCATTGCATCTGACTTTTCCACTGTGGTTAGGTCTTCCCCCTGCAGCTCCAATGTATGAGCAGAAAACACTTGCTTTAGACCCTCTCACAGCAGATTATGCTTGTCTACTGCTAAAGCGCAGATGCAGCCATCTGCAGAGGGAGGGTGTTCATTGTCCTGGGGCCTTTATCACAACTGACACAAAGTTCAAGGTTTCTGCCAGCCAGACTATTTCCCAATGCGGTGGGGAGGCAGGGATGTACTTCAGATGCCTAGAGAGGGCTCTGATTTAGGGGGCTTTAAGATCAGCACAAGGTCAGAGGAAAACCGGCCGATCCACTGGGAATCCAAAGTGACTTCACATAAAATGGGTAAAGAAGATGGAGATCTTAGAAAACGGAATTTTGAATTTAGTGTCTGGTGTTCCATCTTCTTAAAGATAGGCACTCTCCCGGGCTCTGACCTTGGCTTTTTCTTTGCATTGTCTCTTTTGGAACTTACTATGTAGATGTTTCTCTGCGAAATTTTTGCTGGCCTGCTACAAATCCCCTACAGGAAGTCACAGCACACTTCAAACAGCATATCCCTAATCAAATTCATTCATTCATTTATTCACTCATTTACCGCATTCAGCTCATCACCATCATCTCCAAACTGCTTTCCCACCAGAGACCTTGGTACTGCCATTTCCCTTCACCCTGGCTCTGAATCTTCCACGGCTTGGCATTCCCATCTCTTCCATTTCCTCCTACCAGTGGACCACAGCCTCCAGCTCCCCGCCAACACGTCTCAGCTTCCTTCTCCCTGCTCTGGTCTACCCTCAGACCCAAAGTCCCAGGTTCTGTGAAGCACAGCTCTGAGCCATCTGTCCCCGCTAAAGCCTGCAGGTCATTATTGTGAAAATGATAAAAAAAAAAAAAAAAAAAGAAAGAAAGAAAAAAACCTCTGCATCTCCTGTTTCTTCAGTACCTATCCTGGGCTGAGCGTTGTGTTGGAAGCAAGAATTGTTGAGTGAACAAGACCCTCGGGGTCTTACGATTCAATAAGAGAGATGAACCTGAATTTACACCATAAGGTGAAAAGTGCTGTGACAAAAAGTGTACGCTGGGACCACAAATAAAGGTACTGACCCCAGACTCGGTGAGTCAGGGGAATCCCCTGCCCCCCTAAACCCCAGCCCCATACGATCAGGTCCAGATTCCCTACCACGGCTGCAAGTGTCCATACCTGGCTGAGCTTTCCAGCTCTTTCCAGCCCTGACCCTTGGTCTCCTTGCCTGTCCCATGAGCCACCGACAAAAGATTCCTCCTATTTTGGAACAGACAGCATCCTCCAACTTCCAAAGATTTTTTTATTCATTCTTCTTTTTCTTTGACTCACCTCCACAAGAGTCTTCAAGACCCATGGAAACACCCCGTCTTCTCTGAAACCTCCCTGGTTTGCAGATTCACACATGATCTCTCCTTGTCTGCCCCATCTTCTCTCCATGGAAACCATAGTGGAAACTACTACCATGGTGCCCTGGGTGCAGTAGGTGAGGGTGACTGAAGGAAGAGTCCAGGGGGAGCAACATATGAATGACCCACACCTATTAGACTTGGACTATTGTGTGTCCACTGCCTCACCACAGTGACATTCCTTGTGGACTCATCTGCTCCCTCACTAGTCCGGGAGAAAATCAAGGACAAGACATGTTCCCTCTGTCCTCGGGGACTTGGCCGGCACCCATAGGTCCTTGGTACCCATTTTCTAAGCCCAACCAAGAGCAAACATTTCTGTCTTTCACTTCAACATTCGTCATCTCTAACATGCCTATGTGTGAGAATTAACTGAAGCTGTTGCTTGTTTAATCACATCTTTCTCTCTTGCACATTTGGGGAAGGAAAGTTGGTTTCTCCTGGGCTCATTGCCCTCTGCCACCCTTCTCAGCCCACCCTCTCCATTTCTCAGCCCGCGGGCAAACCCTCGCCTCCTAAGCCGGTTCTATTTGGACTGGCCGCCAGCCCAATCCACATGACCTTCCCTCCCCCGCCTCCTCTGGTACTTGGGCCCCTCACCTTGACTTTGCTCTGGAGAAAGTTTAAGTGGCTGGTTTCTGTTATCTTGATCAGTGTTTTTATTTCACATCATAAGACATGCTGCCTTGAATTCTGACTTGGCTGGGGGAGGGGAAGGAGTTGGAAAGAGGACTATTGATGGTGGCTATATTTTATTATGTGTGATGGGCATGGGTTAAACATGCAGTTTGTCAAGCTGGAGGCTGGGGGTGGGGACAGGGAGAAGGACACTGAATACCATAAAGTCACAGTGCAAAATATTTTTCAAGGAGACATCAAAGCCTTTTTCCATGGTGCCTTGCCTATTTCACACTGGCAAAGCACGAACTCAAATTAAAATAAAAATACCAGGCCAGCTTCATTTAGCCAGTTGGGCTGCTGGGCTAAAAGTGACCGCTTTTATTAAAGTCACCAAACAAACATTCCAAGATTTATTTTCCTCCCTTATAATTTTTCTCCCTTTCCACTGGTGGGCTGTTTATTTCTAATAATTTGGTAGGAAAAAGCATTCGCTCATACCAGTGGGGTCTTATATGCCAAGCTGCAAACCAGAACACATTTTACTGCGGAATAAAACCCCTGGAAAACAGGCTCCAGGGGGCCCGCTGGCTGCAAGTTTACAAGCGTAGTACAATTGACGCCGTTATAATTAGTTTCCCCCCAAAGTCTTATTTTTCAAGGCGGAGATCCGAATCTTTCTCTTTGCACATGAATATCTCTGGACTAGAGCAAAAACAGTATGGACGGTGAGTCATAGGCCATCTCCATGCAGATCCTATAAATCTAACCCACATTCTTTCACTGGGAATGACTGACTTTTATGAAAACCGAGGATTGTAAATCAGAAACCTAAATAGCTTACTTTGCAGCAGATAAACATAGACTTATATATTGACTGAGTGTGAACTTAACCCTTGGGTGAGCCACAGAGGGCTGGGGGTGGGGGGTGTTTATTCCCAAAGCAGGGGTGTGGAGGTCAAGCCGGCCACATGCTCGTCTTGGTCACCCCGGAGCCCGACTTTCTGTGGCTGCAGGGACTCCCCACTGCGCCCTCTTTGCCTGGTGCCCACTGAGCTTCCGGGAGATGGCATGTGGTTATGCTAAAGGTCGGTCCCCAACTTGAACACAGGCGCTAAGCAAGAGGGGGTTTCTGTTTGGGTGCTCGAGGGCGAGCCCCCTCCAGCCTGGGCTTCCACTCCTAGATGTGTTGGGGCAAGGCAGCCAACCTCCCTGGACCCCAACCTTTTCATCCACAAAACGCTGCCTCCCGAAGGGATGAAATAGGATGATTGTGTGAAGGGCTCAGAATAGAACCTGCTGCCCATGATTATCATCTGGGTAATCTAGTTAGAATGCAGATTCTGCTCGAGCAGGCCTGGGGCTCTGCATTGCTAACAAGCTCCCAGGAGATGCTGCCCCTGCTGCCCCTGGACCAGGCTCCGGGATTGAAGACGTAGGGCTGTTGTTCAGAATTTACCACCGGCGGTCATGCCTGCCCTCATTCAATTCTCAGAACAACGCCACATGGACAGGTCAGGCGGCCTGGTGGGTGATGTTATTGTGGCTATTGATGTGAATCTCAGCAAAGCGATGGCCGTCCTGGGTCGCCAGACTGGGCCCTGAGCTCCCAGCCCCACTCCCGGGTGGGGGGCCGGCGCGGTCCCACGGATCACGGGGCTTTCCGGGCGCCCACGTGCGGCCCCGCGGCCACGACCTGCAGCCTCCGGCGCTTGTTCCGCGGAGCCGCGGTTCTGCGCAGCCCTGCTGGGCCTCGAGCTTCTGTGTTTAGACAAGGCGTGTCCTGGTTCAAACTTTGAAGGGATAAAGGACCGCTGATCTCGCGAGGGAGGAGAAGGGCATCTGTCATTTTTATGTGGCATTTCAAAGGAGGAGGCTTCTATGCGCGGGAGACAAAGGCTTGCATTGGGGTTAATGGCGAACCCAGATTTAATCATTAACGCCTAATACTAAACCAGCCCCCAGGAGGCCTGCCTAAGTGGGCGTGGGGGCCGCGCCCGGGAGGGTCTGGCTCAGCCCTTGGGCGGTGGGGGGCCCGACGGGGGTGGGCGACATCAGGGGGCGGCAGTGGGGCCCTCAGCCCATCCTTGCAGACGGGGCTTCCTCCTGAAGCCGAGGGTGGGCAGACTCGTCCTTCCAGCTGCCCGACACTGAGAATCTAGGGAGGGGCCTGAGTGTGTGTGTGTGTGTGTGTGTGTGTGTGTGTGTGCACACGCGCGCGCAGCAGCTAGTCCTTAGTGCAGCTAGGGGTGCAGTTAAAGGGGCCCTTAGTGCAGCTAGGGGGCAGCAGCCTGGGAACTGGGTCTTTTATACTGGCTCATTTTGCCTAGGAAGGTGGACATTTTTAGCTCCACGTTCTAGACCAGACCTGAGATAGGGTGTAGTAAGCAGCTCACAGCCACACACTCCAGGCCTGGGGTCCAAGGTCAGCTCAAAGTCAGCTCCTCCGAGGTGCCCCCTTCCTCTGCCAGATTCGGTGGCAGGGGCATCCCCAGGCTCTTCGGAGCCTCCAAGCCTGCTCATTACCAACTGCTCCCCAGAACTGAAGCTTTCAACTCTTGACTTCTGTGGGTGCCCCCTCCACTGGCCCACTACCTCCCCATCCTCTCATCTCCCCATCCCCTTCCTCCCTTTCCCCCAACCACTTTTCTCCCCATTCCCCGTCTTCCCGTCTCCCCATCCATCCATCCACCCACCCCCAGGTCCGCCTGCCTCCCCATCCCACACACTCCACGTCTCCCCAGCTCTCCACCCTTATCTCATTTTAATCATTTACCTGAACTGGGAATAAGCTTCCCCTTTCAGTATTTTTTCAAGTGCTTGGATAAGGCCTCGAATCTCACAGTGACAAAGTCATTTCCTTTCCAATTTTTGCCAAACCTGATAAGGAGGAGTACAAAGGCCCCCTCAGGAGCAGGCCTGGGACCCCTCTCCAGCTTGCCATGCACGACGTGGGAGCAGCCTCAGCCTCAGAGCCCTAGCAGGGCGAGAATAAGTACGCAAGTGTGAACGCTATGTTTCTTTACTTATTATTAACTTCTTTTTTTAACTGAATTTTATTATTATCAGGGATGTTAAGCTGGATGGTAAGCTGAGTGAATTATCACAAAGTCTGTGAAACCAGCATCCAGATCAAGAAACAATTATCAGCTCCTGGAAGCCCCCTCCTGCCCTCTTCCAGTAGGCGCCCTCCCTCGAGCCCCCATCCCCCAGAGGAGAGCCAGCCGCCTTCCTTCTACCAGCCTAGGCTCATTTTGCTTTTTCTGTCCATATAACCAAAGTCACATGCATCCAGCTGCTTTCGCAGAATGTCACTGTGAGAGTCATTCCCGTGAAGGTTGTCCATTCTTACTGCTGAAGAGTTTTCATTAAATTTATTTTATGGTGACTTTTTATGGATACAGGTTTTACATTTACTTATATGGCATAGCTACTTTTAAATAAAGTAATAGATTTAAGTAAGATTAAATGATAGTGCAGGTGGAACACAGAAATAGCAAAAATAGTGAAGATGTTGTGTGTGAGTTCTGAAAATGTGGCATCAATTCAGACCTAGTAATTTAGGGTGATGGGGTTTTCTGACCCTGTGCTCATGCCCAGGTTGGGCCAGTTTTAAACCTAGTCGAATGGAAACATAAAACCTCCCAGGGCACCGTTTTCTTTTTTAAGGCTGGCCACCTGCCTGGCATGTCTTGGAAGGATACGCGGGTCAGCCAGGCCTCGCCGGGCTCCAGCCTCTCCCTGACTGCCTCTGCAGCAGCAGGTAAGCCTGCTCCAGGTAGGGGTGCGGTAGGGGGGCCCAGGGCACACCGCTGACCTTCCCACCTCCCTGTGGGAAAATTCTCCAGGAGGAGATAAGATCAGGGTAGTTAGGGCCCTGCAGGGGGCTGCATGCCTAGGAGGAGGAGGCAAGGAAACAGTTCCTATTTGGTTTGAGTCAAGCGTGCTCCCCATCCCCCATCCTGCCAGGGCTCTATCTCCACCTGGAGTTTCAGCAAATCCTGCTCTGGCTCAGAGCTGGAGCCCCCAGTCGGCTGCCCTGTTGTGTGGGAGACCCTCCTGCAAGTAGCAGGGCAGGATCCCCAGCAAGCTGGAAGCAAAGGATGCCCTGGAGACTTGAGTCCCTCCCTCAATTAGGTGTAGATCTCCATTATACTCCCAAGAGAGGAATTCGTAAACCCTAAGGGTAAATGATACTGATTTGTTTACCTTCAGATAGAGCTTTGAAAGTCCTGTTGACCCAACCGGGAGATCTCATCACCCAGCAATTGTGGACCCACCCTTAGAGGCCCAGAAGAAAGACCTCTGATATCTCCTGAAAAATCCAGACTGGAATTCCAGTTCCCCTGCCACTTCATAGCTACGTGACCTCCTTCAAGTCCCTTAACCCCTCTCAACCCTTATTTCCTGTCTGTACTAATATGTTCCCTGCAGGGCAATCATGAGAAGTAAACAGGTCAGTGTATTCCAAACATATAGCACAGAAGGGCTCAAGAAGTGGAGTCGGTCTCGATATGGAGGAAAAAAAAGAATGGGGAAAAAAAAATCTAATGTTCAACCCATTCATTTGGTTTTCAAGACATGAGAGAGAGAGAGAGAAACGAAGTTCTGCCTGTTATGCCAAGGGTGACTCTTGGTGGATTTAGGATCTCTGACTGCACCCGCAGTGTGATCCTCCAGGGTCCTTCATTAGCAGTATAGAGAGAAGCTGGGATGCCTGCAAAGGGCTAGCTCAGAACCCTCAGCAAAATTTCCAAAGTAGGATATTTTCTAGCAAAGGCTCACTGAAGGACACAGTGCCTCTGCTACTTAGGAAACTTACTTCCACTCTACTCTACGATTTTGTAACCCTTATTCCCCATTTCTGATGTTTAAAAAAAAAAAAATCCCAATTAAAGTTTCCTCTCTTGAAATAAAAATGACCGACTAGTCCTGGCTTGGCCAGTACTTTACCGGTTTAGCACCAAAAGTCCTGCATCTTGGAACTGTCTCAGTTTAAAAATGGAAAGTTTTGCACCCTGGAAACCTACTCACTTCCAGACAGCCCGGGACGGTCGGTCACCCTCCTGAAAAGTTCCTCGTCTTCTGCTCTAGTTATTTTCTGCCTTACCCTAATTAATAACTACTTTGAGTAATCTGTGTAAGCACTTTTTCTACGTGATTTCCTTTCATTTTCCCAAGAATCCTATGAGGTAGGAGTTCAATTATATTGAAACCAACATAATTTCCTCTTCCTATGCTAAACAATACTGAGCCAGAGAATGCTTTCTAGTTTTTGTGCTAAAACAAAACTGGGACTAGGCAAAATTAATGTAGCTGCTGGCTCCAGGAAATACTTGCTCCTGAGAGACAAGACTGGAACCTAAAACGGGTTCCCGGGTGCGATGGGTAATTTCATGGGTTGGCTAAGTTATGGCGTACATTTGGTTGGTTAAGCACTGGCCTGCTTGTTAATGTGAAGGTATTTCGAGATGGGATTTGCATCTATAAACACTTAATTCCATCTAAGATCCACAAAGGAGGTTGCCCTGAGCGATGTGGACAGGCTCCTCATCTAATCAGTTGGAGGTCTTAAAAGTCAGAACAGAGGATTTCAGAGGTCAGGAGAGGAATTCAGACTCAATTTCAGCATTGGTTCTTGCCAGAGTTTCCAGCCAGCTATCTTTCCCTGGGGAATTCAAACTGAGGACTTCAGTCTCACTTTCCTAGGCATTTCCAGCTTGAGGCCAGCCTACCCCCATGGTTGCGTGAGCCAGTTCCTTATAGTAAATCTTTTTGGCTCTGTTTCTCTGGAGATCCCTAACCTGATGGGACCCAAAGTCTCATCAATACTCACTTCAAGACCCTGGCATCCTTTGTGCTCACCAGTCTAAAAGTATTTTGCTGTAAATCCTGCCAAGTCCCAACAGGTCCCTGTCTTTCAAGAACTTCCTTTAAAAACTCTAGCTCAGGATTTAAAAACCTGTCAATATTCTCCCTGGACTTCTACTTTCTGAGATACGAAAAAGACTGTGGCTTTACTGTAGTAAGAGAGAAAGTATCTTTTCCAAAATTGCACAGCAAAAAGGCAGTGAGTATTTACCATTTTGAGGACCTACTGTGTGCTGTGTGCCTAACGTGATCATTTCATTTAATCCTCACGACAAGCCTATGGATATGGTGTAGATCTCCATAAAGAGGCTTAGAGAAGGGAAGTAACTGGTTCAAAATACAACAGCTGGTAAGTGACAGAGCAGGGGATTAGACCCTCAGTCCATCTGGCTCGAGGGCCAGGGCCTGTTCTCATGTCCCCAGTGGCTCCCCATTACCCACATGGTAAAGCCCTCATTCCTTAGTCAGGTGTCCAAGGACCCCTCCACCTGGCATCCTTGCCGCAGTAGCTCTGCCTTTCTCCCCTGGCTGACCCTTCCCTCCACTCTGGCCTGGCTGCTCTCTGTCTTGGCCCCACTCCTGTGTCCCAGCCTGTAATGCCCACCAGCTTCTCAGTCTGGCCAGGCCCCTGCCCACTGATCCGCTCCATTTTTCAGCTTCCATTCATGCCTGCTTTGTCCTAAGTTTGCCTTCTTCACCTTTTCATTTATTTGTGACTGACCTTTCCAAGCAGATGGTAGGTTCCAGGGGCCTCTGTGTCTCTGACCCCTTTGGCCTCCTCACCCTGCCCCTGCCTGCCCAGGGGGAGCTCTGTGTTTCCATCACAATGAATTGCGGCCAGTCCTTTTATCTCTGGGAGTCACAGTTTCCTCATCTGAAAAATGGAGATTACAGCCTCACCTCATAGGTCGATTGTGATGCTTGGACCGGTGATTTTTATGAGAGCTCTTTTGATTTGATGGTTTTTCTGGATGAGGTTTTTCCTTCACCCCCAAATCCAGCGAGGCTGTGATGGGAGAACCCTGTGACTGGTCAAGCAAAGTTTCTTGGAGAAAACGCTGAGTCGTCTGGGCGGGGGTTCCCAAGCTCCGCTGTAGTCAGCCCATGTGGGAGGGAGGGGTGGGCAAAGCGTCCCCCAGGAGATGGGCAGACAGCGGTAGCACCTGGCCGAGCAGGCGGGGCTCGGGACACCCAGAGACAGGGTGGATCCAGCAATCAAACCCAGGGAGTGAGTGTGAGGACAGTGCTGGGGGGAGCTGCTCCCCGGCCACAGCGGCCCTGCCACTGTCTGCAGCATCTCCTCTGCCGGGCTGGGCTGGGGGCTATGGAGCACCCCCTCCTGCAAAGCCAAGCTCCCCGGGGGAGGGGCTGCTGCAGACGGGCTTTCTGTCCAAGGCCCACCCAGCCACCACAGCTCAGCTCCAAGCCCAGCAGGTGACTGCTTTCCATGCTTCCCCTTGGCAGTCAGCAGCACCTCTGGCCTCCAGCCCTGGTAATCACTGCTCTGTGTCCTGTTCCTATCAATTTGCCTTTTCCTGAATGTCATATAAACAGAGTTGTATAGTAGATGGCTTTTGGGGAATGGTTTCTTTCTCTTTGCTTCACGCATTTGAGATTCACTCAAGTTGTTGCCTATATCAATGCTTCATTCCTTTGTATTGCTGAGAAGTGTTCCATTGTATGGACAAACTGCAGTTTGGTACATAGGATTTTCAGTAATTGAAGGACTTTTGGGTTATTTCCAGTTTGGGGCAATTATGGATCAAATTGGTCTAAACATTTGTGTTCAGGGCTTGGTGTGAACCTAGGTTTTCATTTCACTTGGGTAAACATCAAAGAGTTGGAATTGCTGGGACATATATTAGGTCCATGTTTCACTTTAGAGACACTGCTAAACCACTTTCCAAAGTGATTGTGGCATTGCGCATTCCCATCAGCAATACTGGAGGGTTCTACTTGCTCTGCTCCCTTCCTGTACTTGGTATTGTCAGTTTTCTGTCCCTCCCTCTCTCCCTTCCTTCCTTCCTATAGGTGTATATGACCCCACAGTTAAAGATAGGATGATGTAGACAGACACAGCTCAGGCCAAGCACTCAGAATGGGAATGCAAGTGAGCAAGTGGGCTTTATGTGGGGCAGGGAGAGCCCCCCCTTCAGTCCACATGGCTCAGGGTGGGCTCCATCAGCTGGGAGAGAATGCCAGAAGCCTGCTTCCGTGTGAAGTGCAGGAGAAGCACAGCCAGGGAATCAGACCCCAGCTGGTCTGGCCTCAACTCCACTCTTTCCTGGCCACAGGACCCTGAGTGCATTGCCTCTTCCTTAAGCCACGCTTTCGTCGTCTAGTGTCACAGGAGCGAGAACTCTCTCTCCGGGCATGCTGGTGAGGAGAAAATAGAATAATCCATGTGTGGCAGTTCCGCCAACTGAGATGTGTGAGAACTACAACTCTCTGGATGTTTTTCTCACTCACTCTTGCTTCTCTTTAGCTGAGCTGTAGGGAAATCTCTGGCACTTCCCCTGCCTCCTGGGGTTTGAGTTAAGGTCCAAATGCTTAGTAAATAAATGCCAGCAGTTGGATTTAAAGATCCCTGGTAAAATTAGCTGGAGGAGACTCAAATGTGCTTACAGATTTGGGCAGGATTAGAAAATGTTCAGTGCTGTGGAAAGCAATTATAGTGATTATTGGCCAAGGGTCTCAGCTGTCCCTACAGGCCTGCCTCTTTCCATGGGCTACCCAACTCACCCTCTCCCCCTGCATTTCTCAAGGAAACACTTACATGCTCAATACAGATGAGAAAGCCCCATGGACCAGGGGAGGTGGGATACGTAGAGCGACAGGGGGACTGCGGGATAGAGCAGGGTCTTGCCGACTCAGGAATGAGACAGGGGAGGCGTGAAGGAAGAGCTGCTGTTTGAGCCCCTCCAGACCGGGAGGTATTGGAGGCAATGGAAACGCCATGAGAAAAGTGGGGCGGTGGTGGGGGCAGGGGGCAGCACACCTACAGAGGAAAGGGGTGGAGACCTGTTTGGCTGGCATATGTCAAA
>PVIY010044685.1:0-19547 GCA_004026745.1 Myrmecophaga tridactyla | reverse complement strand
AGATGGCGGCAGGAGTGCTGTCAGAGGGGAAGGAGAAAGTGAGGGACAAGATGGTGGCGGAAGTGCTGCTGGAGGGGAAGGAGGAAGTGAGGGACAAGATGGCAGCTGAGGTGCTGCTGGAGGGGAAGGAGGGTAGAGCCGGGGAGGAGAAGATAGTTTCCCTAAATCTGGTGGAGGCCCTGGTCGTCTAAAGGGAGATGAATCAAGGGGGTCAGAAAAGGAGGAATTTTCATCAGGCTGCTTGTTTAGAAGTGGGGATTTGGGGGTTTCTTTGGCTAGGAGGACCTGAGCCATGGAGCAGGAGGTACAAAGGGAGGGAGGGAGTGCAGAAGAAAGAAAGCCTGGACATAAGGAATTTCGGCCCATTTGTCGTTCCTCTGGCAAAAATTGCAGAGGTTTGTAAGGATATTACAATCGAAAGTCCCCTCCTCAGGCCAATGAGAACCATTATCCAATTGATACTGGGGCCAAGCCTTTTTGCAAAAGTAAGTGAGGTGTTTTGGCCGGATATCTGGAAGTAAATCCAGTGTGGATAGGTTTGTCAGAAGACAACCCAGAGGAGTATAAGGTTTGGTTTTTGAGGATTTATTGCCCATAATGATGGGTCTCTGAGGATAAAGGACTGGCCCAGGGGGTGTTGGCGTCCCAACGCCCTGAGAGAGTCTTCAGAACTCTTATGAGCGGGGGCTTGTCTCCCCAGGGGACATCTCACCCTGGTTTGAGGCCCTTTCAGGTCCTGGACCTGAATTTGGGAGGGAAATGAAAAGCGGGGTGTCCCCACAACTTTTTGAGTCCTGGGAAAGGGATTGAGGCTTGCAGGTGTCCCCGTTCACTTCAGCCCTTGGAAGAGAACCTGACGTGAATTCACAATTTTCGGAGAGTAATTAATGGACAGGCTCTCTTGGAACCATAAGACCCGGCAGCAGAGCTAGGAGGGAAGGGACTTACCCAATCTGTGGTGGATGTAGTGGCGGGCCGAAGGATCCCCTGTCACTGGTTTTGTGGAGGAAGGAGGAGAGAGGAAGCCGGGGCGCCCCTGGCCAGGTGGGCGGCACCTGCACTCCTCTCCCGGGTTTCCGGCACCAAGATGAAAGGTTTAGGAGGCGAAAGTGTGGGAAAAAAGGACGGTAGACTAGGAAATTTAAAGTGGGCAGGTTTATTTTTGTGCTCCCAGGCTGAGATCACCAAACCCAAGATGGAAGGAGGTGAGTCAGCGCCTGGGTGATGGCATGGGCAGTTTTTAAGCAAGGGGGTCAGGTGACGGCCGGAAGGGGTGATTCTCCAGAAGTTAGGTGGCCAGAAGGGGCGGTTCTCTGGAAGTCAGGTGGTCGGAAGGGGCAGTTCATCAGTTCCGGAAGTCAGGTGTCCGGAAGGGGCGGTTCCAGAAGTCATGTTGGGAGGGGCATCACAGCCTCCACAGCTCCAGTTGCAGTGTGCTTCCCCGTTCCCCAACCTAACAGTAAGATGAGCCGCATTCCTTGAATGCACTACCCTCACCAGTGCAGCCCCACACCCTGTGTACCAGAACCCCATCACTTGCTCCCTCTCTGTGCTCCAAGCACCTCCACCCAGCCTAACCCCTGCACATGTACCCACCACACAACCCCACCCCAAGTGTGCATACGCCTGTCCCAGACCAACCCACCTCTCCTGCAAATGTGCAGTCTTGCCCCACCCCTCCTGAGCCCTACCTCCCCATCATGCCCCCTGCAGGCAGCTGCCAGTGCATAAAGGCTACAGGGACACACCTCTATGACCAGGCTACACTCACCACCAGCCCATACACTCATGCAACCCCACCCCACACCCCTGAGCTCTGCTCATGTGTACATCAGTTTATGGCCCTCCTAGATCTGTGCATGCACATGTCTCCCAGTCACAGCCCCCAGTTCTGGGCAAGTGCTGACTTTTGCAGCCAGACAAGACCTGCCCCCAGCCCATGCAGGTGTAATCCCTACCCACTGCCCTGAGCTTTGTGCATGCGCACAAAGGGCTCTGAACCCTAAAGCAGTGCACACCAGGGCCCCATCCCCCAGACCCCATGCACCTGCACAGTGACTGGTGCACTGTGGTGGTGGGTACCCATGCTCACAGGCACCAGTGTAGCATCCCCAACCTGCAACTGTACCTGCACTGCAACACATCACCACACTGTTGTACTCCACCCTACATGCTGCATTCTGCTTGTCATCCATCCTGCAAATACAATCCTTTAAACTACTGAAGGAAATCAACTTCCAAAGTAAACCAATCAAGGTATTTACATTCCATGAAGGCAGCAGAAGATCACCAAGCTTATCATCAGGCAGACAGATATAGCCCAGCCTAATGGGCCAAATTAAAACACCAAAGGAGACACAGATGTTTGAACAACTAACCGAAGATGTTCATATAACACTACTAAATAAAATAAATGGAATTGCTAATGACATAAAAGAGATCAAGAGAGAGCATAAAGAGGAATTTGAAAGAATCAGTAGACAAATAGCAGATATAACAGAGATTAAAGATGCTGTAGACCAAGTAAAAAATTTGCTAAAGATAGACGACAGCAGGTTTGAAGAGGCAGAAGAAAGAATAAGTGGACTAGATGGCAGGACAACTGATTTCAAACACTCTAAACAGCAAAAGGCAAAAAAGATGGACAAATTTAAATTAGATCTCAGGGAAAAGATGAACAAAACAATGCACACAAATATAAAAACCATTGATGTCCCAGAAGGAGAAGAGAAAAGGAAAGGGCTAGGAAGATTGGTGGAGCACATAATGGGGGAAAACTTCCTAAGGACATAAAAATGCAAGTCAAAAGAGCTCAATGAACTCCAAATAGAATAAATCCAAATAAGCCTTCCCCAGGACACATACTAATCAGTTTGTTAAATGTTGAGGAGAAGCAGAAAATCCTGAAAATGGCAAGAGAAAAACAATCTACGACATACAAGGGAAACCACATAAGACTGAGTTCAGATTACTCAACTGGCACTATGGAGGCAAGAAGTCAGTGGTATGATATATTTAAGATCCTGAAAGAGACAGACTTCCAGTCAAGAGTTCTATACCCAGCCAAATTGTCCTTCAAAACTGAGGGAGAGAACAAAATTTTCAAACAAATCCTGAAAGAATTTTCAACAAGAGCCTGACCCTATGAGAAATCCTAAAGGGAGTTCTGCCAGTTAAAAAAAGATAGGAGTAGGATGTCTGGATGAGGGCACAGAATTGAAGAGTACCCTTAAAATAAGGGTAACTTTAAAGATAAAAAGAGAAAAAGGAAAAAGAATATATAGATCTAACAAATAAAATCCAAGTGATAAAATGGTGGACTCAAGAAATTCCTTTTCAGTAATAACTTTGAATATTAATGGACTAAAATTTACCAGTTAAAAGATTGGATTAGTAGAATGGTTTAAGAAATATAATCCAGCTATATGCTGCTTACAAGAAACTCATTTTAGACACAAAGATACAAATAGATTGAAAGTGAAAGGATGGAAAAAGATATTCCATGCAAGTTGCAACCAAAAGAAAGCAGGAGTAGCTGTACTAATATCGGACAAAATAGACTTAAAATGTAAAGACATCATAAGAGACAAAGAAGGGACAATTCACCAAGAAGAAATAATAATCATAAATATTTATGTTCCCAATCAAGGAAGTCCAAAGTACATGAGACAGACATTGGCAAAACTGAAGGGAGTGATAGATGTTTCAGCAATAATAGTATAGGGGTCTTCAATACACCACTCTCTTCTATACAGAGAACAACCAGACACAGGATAACAGGAAAATAGAGAAGTTAAATGCTTGATAAATTAATTAAACCTAACAGACATATATAGATTGTTGCATCCCAAAACATCAGGATATACATTCTTCTCTAGTGCTCATGGAACATTCTCCAGGATAGATCATATGCTGGGACAAAAAACAGGTCTTTACAAATTTAAAGGCATTGAAATTATTCAAAGTGCTTTCTCTGATCACAATGGAATGAACTTGGATATCAATAACCACTAAAGAACGAGAACTTTCACAAATATATAAAGATTAAATAACATACACTTAACCACTGGGACAAAGAGAAATTGTTAGAAAATTCTCTAGATGAATGAAAATGAAAATATTACATATTAGAACTTATGGGATGCAGCAAAGGCTGTGCTGAGAGGAAAATCTATTGCCCTAGAGGCCTAGGACTGAAATGCTCACCTTAATTCTAAGATACTGAGCTGTTTGTATATAACCTGGTGTTCCCAGAAACTTCAGGTACTTATGTGACCCCTGAGACTCAGAATTAGATCTCTAAAGCTATGAAAGTCAGTAGTATCCCATTCAGGAGCTGTTTAAAAAATTGTAAAAGTGAACAGACTTTGAGTAGAGATATGAATGAAGTTGATCTGGATACAAATAAGGTATTACAGAATACAGGGTAAAGGGTGATAGTGTCATATTTTAAAAGTTCAACTTTAGTGTGAGACTAAAGGAAGAGATTTTTTTTTGAAATTTTTATTTTGGGTAGTGCATTTCCTAATTTAACTTGTATTGTCAGTTTATTTGAACACCATCAATACATGGAATCTTGAATAGGGCTTGACATTTTGCTGGTTTGTTCAGGTTAGTATGATGCCTTGAAATATCCCAGAGTAATTTGGGCAGTAAATAAAGAAGTATTTGCAAAGTCCCCTTGGGGTACTGTGGAGAAAGAGGGAAATATTTTACTTTCCAATTTGGAGAATTTCTGATATTCTCCCAAGCCATGGGGAAAACCAAATCAACAGACCATACCCTCAGTGTTGGTATTAGAATTTGTAGAGCAAAGGGTGTACATTCAACAAGAGCTTTTAGAAAAGGATTCTTAGAACAAACCATGCATTGAAAGAGTCATGGTGTTTTTACAGGAAAATTTTAAAGTTCTATCATTTTTTGAGATTTTTAACCCTTTTTCTTTTAACTGCTAAAATTAGTGCTGCTGTATTTCTCCACAAGAATCAGCCAAAGGACTGCATGGAAAATTGCCTTTGGAACCTGACATGCCCAGAGACAGTAGATAACAGCATACTAGACAGTGGCATATCCTGTCCTTTCATCTCTTCCCTGGACCATGTCCCTGAAGTGGAAAGAGCTAAAGTTACAAAAGGAGAACACGGGTGAAGAGCCAGTGTAGGCCAATCAAACCACCCTTTCTCATGGGGTATCTAAACCTGGGTCAGATAAGATGGAGGAAGGAAGGAGTACAAACCACATAAGAATTCATAGCTTTAGTTATTATCCAAGGTTGGACTTCTGACATGTTGTGATTGGACTGACCTTTTATTTATCAACAAAAATAGACCCTTTTAGGTTATGCATTGATGACTGGAAGCTGAAGTTTTCCTAAAATTTCATCCAGGGACAGGAAAAACTAGACTACATAATACGTTTGAAACAATAGTGGGAGGAAAAAATAAAGTAACCTCTATTGAGTTGATTCCCTTATTCTCTCTTGATCAGTGGTCTGGTTGCAGGTGTTTTGAAAGTGGTTAATGGAGAAGGCTCAGAAGGAGAAGTTTATCATTTGTATCTGGGCTATGTCACTTATTAGCTGAGTAACCTTAGGAGAGTCACTTGGCTACTCTGTGCCTCACTTTACTCATCTTCAAAGTAATGCTATCTACATCATAGGGTCATAAATATGAAATGAAACAGCAAATAATAAAATCATAGTAAATGTTAGGTATCATTATGTACTATATAATTAAAGCAGTGCATTCTAAATGATGGGAGGCTAGATTATCCAGATAGGTGGATTTTAAAAAGCAGTAGCAAGGTGATTGTAAAAAATCTAATAAAATTATAATTAGTACATCCATCCATTTATGGGTGGGTATTTATTGTTTGGAATTTTATAATAGGCATCAGATGCTGGGAATTATGTTTACTATGATATGGGTGGTCCTTTTGGAAAGGAACATAAGACAAGAGGTCACCCTGAGTGGCTCTCCCCTGCAGAGCCAAGCTGAAGGAAAGAATGGAATATGTAGGCAAGACTGTTCCTTTTCCCAGAATTGGGCTCCACATTAGTTAACAAACATTTTAATATCACCACCTCTACCTATAGAAGCTGAACATGAACTCTTCATTGTTGTCCTCAACCCTAAGCATTATCATCTGAAACATTCTAACATTTGCATTCCTGTAATTCCCATTCCCAGAGGGAGAAACCTGGTTGCCCCCTCTATCATCCATTTGCTTAATTATTCAACTCCTATAAACTTGTAATTATGAGTTCTTGATGCTGATTATAGAACTTGTACTCAAGCATTCATAGTTAAAAACATGCTTTTCCACCAATTTCAAGACACATCATAAGGCAAGCAATATTCATATGTTACTTTTCTACAAGGACTATGCTTAAAATATTCCCCTAGTAAGATGGTCTCATTTCCTCCTATTTGTATATCTTTTAGCAACATTTTATATGTTTTCACATCTAAGGGCATTCTGTCTAAATTAAATTCACAGGTCTACTGTTCATTACAATAGTAGAGAATGTTGAAGCAATGTTAGAATCCTGAAGAACTGAATGGTTTTATACAGAAGTCAGGATCATCAAGTGTTGTCTCCCTGAGCTATGCATAAGTGCTGTCTCCATGAATTCTATATAAATCAGTTGTTCCTTACAATGCATGCATAAAGATAGTTCAGAATCACAAGCTGGAGACTATCCTACCATCCCTGTTTATTTCAGGGAAAAGCAGCCACCCAGGTAGTATTTCAAGAGAAAGGGAAAAGGGTTGTCCTGAGGTGGCAGTGCAGAAGATAGGGTTTTTAAGACTTAGGCTTAAAAAGTTGGGGTCCAAGGCTTAGGCAAGTCCCTATCAGGTAGTTTTCAGAAATAGGGGGCTAAGTTTGGAGTTGGAAGCTTTACATTGGTAAAGTTTAAAATTTCAATGCTGCCTTAGGCATGCTATATATAGGCATTATAAAGCTGGAAGGTGAATAATAAATAAGGGGAATTTACACAAAAATTCATTTTCCAGACAGTGGAGGCTGAGAAATGGGAGGTTCTTGCAAGAAGGCAGCTGATGGAGATGAAGGAGATGCAAGGCTGAGGTAGTTTGGGGTAAGAGAGGTTTTCTTAAATATTTGCCAGGGGTAGGTTACATCCTAGGGGGATGGGGTTCTGTCTTCCTGGCCTAACATTTAATATTTGGCAAATAATAGACTGTGGAGACTCAACAAATCAATGGCAAATGAGTGGGAAAAAAACAAATACTTATGTCCAGAACCAGTAGGAGGATGTTACAATCGAGTTTCTCATTGCCCCTCTTGGGATGATGTATGATGGAATACCCAATTTCAAGGATGAACCTTGGACATAGATTAATTTCACAGATGTGAAGGTAGTGTAACCTGGTGGTGATAACCATTAATAACCATTAAGAAAGCAGACAAACGTCCAGCAGGTGGCAGCAGCAGAGATGCAGTAATAGTTGATAAAATATATGGGATGGGGGCAGACCTCACTGGAAAAGACCCTCTAGAAAGGTTCAGGATACAAGTCCTGTACCTAACACCTATAACACCCTCTCCAGTTAACTAGTCAATAGCTCCTAAGGACACTCAGATAAGGGTTAATTCCCCAATACAAAATAATCCCAAAGTTGTCAGGGTGGACAGAAGAGATAGTTTGGCACAAGCCATAAAGGTAGGGACAGGGTGCAGAGATACAAATGCCTGGGTGGAGTGGATCATATATACAATCCAGAGTCTAAGCCAAAGCAACAGTTATGCTTGTGCTACAGGCTGACCTACAGTTCTTGTCATGCCCTGTCCAACAGGTATGGAGGAACATGAAAGGAGTTCAAGTGCATGGTGATCCTTTTTCAGAATACGACTCCTGGTGAAAATTGTAATATCTTGTCCTCTTTTTTCCCTCCAGTCAGAGGTGTAAAAGTCAAGGCCACAGCAGCTTCTTGCCTCGGTTCAGGAAACCATTCTGCATGTCTCTCTAGATGGGGAGAAGGGCTCCAGAAACTTGGGGCCATGGTTTCACATACCCAAGTGTGGGATGTGACTGAAGATAGTACTGACAGTTTCTCCAGTTTAACCACACCACGACAGACTTTTGGTGGTATTGTGGAAAGGGCATGATCCATCCAGTTTTACTGAAGAAGTGCAAAAGGACCTATGCGCAGGTCCAATCTGACATCCCATTCACCCTGGCATTTGAAAAGGAGGAAGATTGAGTTGATTTAAACTATAAAAGTGCCAAGGGAAATAGATGAGTTTAAAACTAGGAATTGAGTAGCTCCAGGATTTAAGTCATCCTTATTCTGGTGGATTGGATTAACCAGATAAAAAATAAATGGGATTACTCAGATAAATTTTCTGGTGGATTGGATTAATCGGATAAAGATGTAGATTGGGTTAATTAGATCAATTACACGAAGGATGCAGTTAAGAGCAGAAGAGGTGGATGCTACTAGCTGACAGACATGAGAGAATAGGGTGGCCCTAGACATGATGGAAGCCAAAAAGGGAGGTGTTCATGTTATGATCAGGGGTAGTTGTTACACATTTATCCCCAATAATACATTTTTATTTAGTAAAATTGTTTATTTAGTTCCCCAAATGGAATTATCAATAAAGCTTTACAATGTCTGTGGGTCTTATCTGAAGAATTGGCAAAAAAAAAATCAGGCATTGATGACCCCCTCACAAGATAGTTAGAAAACTTGTTTGGGGAATGGAAAGGGGAGGCACTGTCCATGCTAACTTCTTTAACCATCGTAGGTGGGGTACTCACAGCACTTACATGCTGCATTATCCCATGTGCCTTAGGACATGACTCATCAAGAACCCCCTTAGAGAACATCCCTATGATAAAGAGTGTGAAATGGCTCTTACCAGGTTTGAAGAGAGACTAAAATGTGAAAACTAAAGGTTTGAAAAGAAAGAGGGGATTTGTAAGAATCAAGCTAAGTTCAGCATTATTTACCATTATTTACCAATTGCCAAGAGATGGAAACAGCCAAAATGTCCATGAACAGAAGAATGGCTAAACAAGTTGTTGTATATACGTACGCTGGAATATTATGCAGCTGTAAGACATAATAAAGTTATGACATATGAAACAACGTGGATGGACCCTGAGAACATTATGCTGAGTGAGATTAGCCAGAAACGAAAGGACAAATGCTGCATGGTCTCACTGATATGAACTGACACTAACGAATGATCTTAGAGAATTTCAGTTAAGACCAGAGATCATCAGGAGATAGAAGATAGATATTGTGTAATTGGAGCTGAAGGGATACATACTGAGCAACAGGACTGACTATAAAATTCAGAAATGGATAGCACAATAAACCTGATTGTTGCACAATAATGTAAGTATACTAAATGAAACTGAATGTGAGAATGATAGAGGGAGGAGGGCTGGGGGCACAGATGAAATCAAAAGGAAAGATAGAACATTTGGGCTGATAAAGACTGACATGGTATAATCTAGGAATTTGTCTAGAATGTGCTATGATAGTGACTAAATGTACAAATTTAAAAATGTTTTTGCATGAGGCAGAACAAAGGAATGTCAGTTTGCAGGGTGTTGAAAATAAATGGTCATTAATATTATAAACTTCAACTTCTACGTGAGACTAAAGGAAAAATATGCTTATTTGGTACAAAGTTTATATTTTGACTAGTGCACTTCCTAATATAACTTATATGGACTAGTTAACTGAAAACATAAGTACATGGAAACTGAATAAGGCATGAGATTTTGTAGGTTTTTCCAGTGTGATGCCCCAATAAATCCCAGAATGATTTGAACACTGAACAAAAAAGTATTAACAAAGCCTTCTTGGGGGAATAACGAGAAAGGGAGAAAATTCAACTTCCTCATTTGGAGAATTCCTGTTATTCTCACAAGCAGTGGGGCAACCAAATCAATAGGCTGAAGCCTAAGTATTGGGGTTTGTTCATATGACACTTATCCCCACAAAAGGTGGGCTAAACCTACTTAAAATTAGGCCTAAGAGTCATCCCCAGGGAACTTTTTTGTTGCTCAGATGTGGACTCTCAGTCAACACGGCAAGCAAACTCACTTGTCTTCCCCCTCTCTATATGAGACATTACTTCCAGGCATGAAAACCTCTCTCAAAATGTGGGAATGAAATCCTACAGTGAGCTGGGACTCAGCTTCTAGGAATTGAGAAAAACTTCTCAACTGAAAGGTGGAAGAAAAAAATGAGATGAAGTAGTGTCAGTGGCTGACAGATTTCAATGAAATCTCAAACAGAGTTGAGAGGTTATGCTGAAGATTATTCTTACACATTATATAGATATCTTCTTTTGAGCTTAAGGTGTATTAGAGAAGATAAAAGAAGTGCCTGAAACCATAGAGCTGTGCTTCACCAGCCGTGTTTATTGAAGAGATGATTGTATAATGGTATAGCTTTCTCAATGTAACTGTGTGATTGTGAAAAGCTTATGTCTGATGCTCCTTTTATCTCATGGATAGATGAGTAAAAAATATGGATTAAAAATAAAGAAATAATCAGGGGAACAAATGTTAAAATAAATTGTTTAGATAGAAATTCTGGCAGTCAGTGAGAGAGGGGGTTAGGGGTACGGTATGTATAAGATTTTTCTTTATTCTTATTATTTCTTTTCCTGGAGTGATGCAAGTGTTCTAATAAATGATTATGGTGATAAATATGAAACTATGTGATGATATTGTGAGCCATTGATTTGTGCACCAGGTGTGGAATGTTCATATGTTAAGAATGTTCATGTTTGTATTTTGTTTTGTTTAGTTAATTAAAAATAAATAAATGAAAAAAGAAAAGAAAAATGCAGCATTTCACATTAAAGAGCAGAGAAATTGGTGATGACAGTATTTCACTACATTTTCAAAATGGAGTTAAAAATAGTTTGAAAATGCATTAGGTGAGTGTTTCATTAAGATGCATGCAGTTTCTCACTCAAATAATTTCAGTGAAGTTAGTAGTGACAATGATTTACTGCATTTTCTTTTCTCCTTCTTTTTATAACAAGTATATGAAAAAGCAATTAATTTCAAAGCACAGAACCAAAATTGGATGTAGAACATATTTCAGAATTTGACGTGGGTTGCATTTCCATAATTTTAGGTTTTTACTTATAGCTGTTCCAAGATACTGGAAACTAAAAGAGATATCAATTTAATGATTCTGCATTCATATTCATTTGTTAAATCTTATCTTCACCTATATAATTCCACCATGACATTTGATAATTCCATTTCTCTTTTTAGGGGTGTTTAGGGCTATGCCTATTCTCAACTTTCCATATTTGAAGGGTTGGTCACTAATGTAAGGTAGGGAGGTGGAACTATCTGATATTCTGGAGAGTCTGGGCCCTCCAAGCTTTCCAGGACTTATCTGGAGGAGGGACCTATCTGGAGATTGTAGGCTTCTGGAAAGTTCCTCTGGTGCATAGAACCCTTGTGGAATTTTATACATTACCCTAAGTGTTCTTAAGAATTGGCTGGAATGGTCCTGCTTGGGGGTTGGCAAGTTATGAATAAGTAGCAAGGTCTAACTGAAGCTTGCATAAGAGCAACTTCCAGAGTAGCTTCTTGACTCTATCTGAACTCTCTCTGTCACTGATACTTTATTAGTTACATTTCTTTTCCCCCTTTTGCTCAAGATGGAAATATTGATCCCATGGTGCCAGAGCCAGATTCATTTCTATAGTCATCTCCCACGTTACCAAGGAGACTTTCACCCCTGGATGTCATGTCCCATGTAGGGGGGAGGACAAAAGTTTCATTTGCAGAGTTGGTCTTAGAGAGAGTGGGGCCACATCTGAGCAACAAAAGGGGTCCTCCTGAAGTAACTCTTAGGCATACATATAGGTAGCCTAAGCTTCTCCACTACCTATATGAGCTTCACAAAAGTAAGCCTCAGGATCAAGGGCATGACCTATTAATTGGGTGTCTCTAAAGTTTGACACACTATCAGGGTTCTCTGATGGTAAGGTTTAATAGTACCATCTTTTCCCCATCCTTAAGGGGATTTTCCAATACTTTTTGATTATCTGTTTAATATATGCTAAGATTTATCCAGTCATTACAAGCTATACAGGATTAAAAGCCCTCTTTCTTATTCTTGTCTCCCTGTGTTTCAGTTGTTCAAGTGAATTATACAGATAGGTTGATATCGATTATGTGTTACAGAAAATTTCATTTCCAGACCAAATAAGCCTTTCTCCCAATGGTCTCAGAGTATGTGTGGTTCTAAAATATAGACACTGTCTTCCATACCCATGTTCTGAATTACTTTAACCCCAAACTCATCAGCTTCATTCTTATCTCTAAATATCAAGTTCTATGTATATACAAAACAGACTCTTGAAATCCAGAAATAATAATCACCAATCCAGAAATAATAATCACCACTCCAGAATTACTGTGTCTGCTCTAAAAGCTTACAATCTAGGGCCCTGTTTTCTTACAAGTTCTTTAAATGTGACCATATCATTGTTGTTCTTCTGTTCCTGGCTTATTTTTTATCACCAAATTTCCCACATTTTCATTCACATTTTTGCATCCCTCTAGACTTTGCTCTTTGTGTAGTAACACAAAATTTGTTCATAAGTATACATCATCATTCGCAAATCTACTTCTCAGTAAGCACATCCTTCAGCCAGCTGCATTCATCAGTCATCACGTATAGTGCCCACAGTTTATCAACCTTCTTAATTTTAGATAAATTCATTTTTCCCAATATAAAGAAAACCAAAAAACACACAAATGCTGAATAAGAAATCTAAACCTCCTCCTAACTCGTGCCCCTCCCTCCATTATTTACCTGTGCTGTTGCTGTGGCAGTGCCGGTGGTTTATTTTTGAAAATAGCACATAGCACATAACACTTTTTTTATATGTTATATCTTTGAATTAATCTTGCAAGAACTTTTTCATATTTCTAGTGTTAATCAGTGGGACACGTAGGTCTATACAAACCAGATACAACTTTTAATCTGGTTCATCTACAATATGGTAATATTATTTATAGATCCACTAGCTCTATAAATAGATCTTTTATCTATTCCCTTACATTGGCGTTCAACTTCATTAGTTAATGATTCATTGATCTCTTGCTTAAAAGTATCTGTAATTCCCCTATATTTTGTAATATAAACTTCTCATTATACCTTTATGATGGTAATAAAAGTGGAATCATACAGCATCCATCCTTTTCTGTCTTCTTATTTCACTCAACATTATGTCCTGAAGGCTCATCCACCCTGTCATGTGATTTTAGACATCATTTTGTCTTACTGATGCATAATACTCCATCGTATATGTATACCACATTTTGTTGATCCATTCGTCTGTTGATGGGCATTTGATTTGTTTCATCTCAGTGATTGTGAGTAATGCTGCTATGAACATCAACGTGAAAATGTCTATTATAACTGTCTCTGGTGTTTTGCATTCTGGCAGCTAGCAAACTAGACCACTTGAGTGATTAATTAAGATGAAGTATTTCATGCAAATAAGTACAGGGAATTCAATGTGACAATGTTTGATTCCATTTTCAATACAGTGCTAAAGACTAGTTTCAAAGAGCTTAGCTGAGTTTCCTTAAAGTGTACTTTTTCACTCAACTTCAGGGCATATAGTGGGACAATATTTACTCTATTTTCAAAACAAAGTTACAGACTAGTTTCAAAAGCTTTATGTGATATTTATTAAGATGCAGTTTTTTCCCTCAAATAAGTGTAGGGCAGTTATTGGTGACACTAATTCATTCCATTTTCAAAACCTTGTTACAGAGGTGCTTTAATGTGCATTAGGTAAGTGTTTATTCAGAAGCAGTTTTTCACTCAAGTAAGTGCAAGGCAGTTAGTGGTGACAACATTTCACTCCATTTTCACAGCACAGTTACAGAATACTTTCAGACAGCATTAAGTGAATGTTTCATTAAGATGAAGCACTTCAAACAAATGAGTGCAGGGAAATTAGCTGTGACTAAATTTCATTCCATTGTCAAAATGAAGTTACCAACTAGTTTCAAAGAGTGAGTGTTAAGATGCAATTTTTCTCTCAGATGAGTGCAGGATAGTTAGTGGTGACAATAATTTATTCCATTTTCAAATCAGATTTACAACCTTGTTTCAAAAAACATTTGGTGATGTCTTATGAAGATGTAGATTTTCACTCACAATTTGCAGGGCTCTTCATGGTGAAATATTTCACTCCATTTTCAAAACAAATTAGACAAGTTCCAAAGATGGTGAGTGTTTTATCAAGAAACAGTTTTTCATCCAAATAAGTGTGGGCCTATTACTGGTGACAATATTTCAATCCAATTTCACAGTGAAGTTACAGACTAGTTTCAGAGAGTATTAGGTAAGTGATTCATAAAATGAAACATTTGATACAAATAAGTGCAGGGATTAATGATGGTAATATTTCACTCCATTTTAAAAATGGATTTACAGAATAGTTTCTATGATCATTAGGTGATTGTTTTATTAAGTGTAGTTTTCACTCAAATAATTACATGGCATTTAGTGATGACAGTAGTCCTTCGATTTTCATACAGTGTAACAAACCAGATTCAAAGAACTTTAGTTGAGTGGTTTATGAATATGCAGTTTTCTCTCAAATGAGTGCAGGAAAGATAGTGGTGACTAATTTATTTACAAAACATATTTAAACACTGGTTTCAAAGAGCATTAGGTCAATGTTTTCCTAAGGAGCTTTTCACTCAAAGAAGTGTACTGAAGTAAGTGAAGTAAGTAAGTTTAAACTCCGTTTTCAATACGAGTTTACATCCTAGTTTCAAAAAGCATTGGGGGTGTGTTTTCCTCAAATTCAGTTCTTCACTAAAAGAAGTGTGTGGAAGTAAGAGGAGAAACTATCTCACTATATTGTCCTAACAGAGAACATATCAGCATCAAAGGATTTTGGTGACTGTTTTCCTAAGATGCAATTTTTCAAACAAAGTTCATGGAAGTAAGTGGACAAAGTACTTAACTCCATTTTGAATGCAGTCTACGTATTAGTTTCAAGGAGTGTTTGGTGAATGCTTTCTAAAGATGCATTTTTTCATCAAAGAAGGACATGGAAGTAAGTGGCGAGAGGATTTCACATTATTTTGATAACACAGGCACACACCATTAAAATAGAGCATTAGGTGGTGTATTACTAAAAGGCGGTGTTTCACCAAAAAAGTGCATGGAAATAAGTGGAAACGGCATTTCACTGTATTTTCAAAACAGAGTTACATAGAAGTATGAAAGAGTTTTAGGTTACTGATTTATAAAGAGCAGTTTTTCAGTCAAAGAAATGCATGGATGTCAGCATTGCACTTTATTTTCATAAAATAGTCACATACCATTATCAAAGACAATTAGGTTTGTGTAGTCCTAAGATGCAGATTTTCACTCAAAGAAGTGAATGGAGGTAAGTGGGGGCAGTATTAACTCCATTTTCAATAAAGGTTTAAAATTAGTTTCAAAGAGCATTAAGAGAGTGTTTTCCTATAACACAATTTGCACTCGAAGAAGTGTTTGGAAGTAAGTGGAAACGTATTTAACTCCACTTTCAATACGGGCTTATACAGTAGTTTCAAAGTGTATTAAGTGAGTGTTTTCCTAAGATGTAGACTTATCACTCACAGAACTACAAGGAAGTATGTGGAGAACAAGTCTATAGAAATGTCCAAACAAAGCCTGGACATCTATCAGGGAATGATACCTTGGTTCAAGAAGGCCGACAAAAGTTACGGGTTTCCTCTCAAGTGAGAAGGCACATGGTGAACAGTGTCATGGTTCCTCTCTTGGTTGGAAGGCATATGGCAAGCATGGCATCATCTGCTAGCTTTCTCTCCTGGCTTCTTGTTTCATGAAGTCCTCAAGAGGTGTTTTGCTTCTTCATCGTCAAAACACTGGCTAGTAGATTCTTTGCTCCATGGGGCTGCAGCATTCGGTGCTCTCTCTGAGTTTCCTTCATTCTCCAAAATGTTCCCTCTTTTATAGGACTTCATAACTATTCAAGACCAGCCTAAATGGGTGGGGATATGCTTCTACCTAATCGAGCTTAAAAACCACTCTTCATTAAATCATATCTCCAAAGAGATGATCTGATTACTGTTTCAAATTTACAATACTGAAGAGGGATTAGAAGAAACTGCTGCCTTTACAAAATGGGAATAGGATTAAAACATAGCTTTTCTAGGAAACATGCATCTTTTCATACTGGCACACTTGCTTATAAGTCATTTTACAGAATGAAGTGATGTAATGTGTCCTATTGCTAACATGCGGTATTATTAGTGAAGAACTGCATCTTAGAAATCTCTCAACTAATGTTATTAAAATTTAACATACAATGTGATTTACAAAATGCAGTGATATTCTGTATTTTCTAGCATCCATGCAGTATCATTAGTGAAAAATTCAACTGGGGAAAACACTCATTTACTATTATTTAAAGATAACGTAAAAGGCACAACAAAATGGAGTACTATCCTTTGCTTCCTCGTTTCCTTGCAGCATCATTAGTGAAAAATCTCTTCTTAGGAACACAATCATTTATTGCTGTTTGAAGAGTGTGTCATACATCCAGGAATACTTATAAGGGAAAAAATCTCATCTAGGTAAAGCACACACCTAGGGCTATTTGAAGTTTGCATACAAGGAGATTTACAAAAAGGTGTGAAAACCCAAGTTTCATGGCTTCCATTCATTATTATTAGTGACAAACAAAAATTTAGGGAAACAAACCATATAAGGCATTTTGAAAATGTGTGATACAATAAGTCCTCTTGTTCCATGAAGTATTATTAGTGAACAACCTCATTTTCACAAATCACTCTGTGGAGGACTTTACACTGTCTTCAAATAGCAATTGGTGAGTGATTTGTAGACAGTGTAAAGTCCTCCACAGAATGAGTGATATACTGTGTCGCCATGCTTCCAGGCACTACTTATAGCTGAAAAACCTCACCTTAGATATACACACATTTAATGATATTTAAAGCTAACATAATGGGTTTTTAAAACCTACGTGATATAGTCTATGCTATTTGTACTAGAGATCCATATGTATTTGTTAAAGGTCATATGCATATAAGAAATCAAACTTTTAATTGTGAGAACTGTTCTCTATTCACTTGATTCCAAGGATTTATGTTCCAGGAAAATGAGATGATTGTAGCAGCAAGGAGAAGAGGTATTTGGCTGCTTGTCAAGACCTTGGTAATCCTCTCCAGAAGCACAAGTCTTGATCCATCTGGCAAAAGAATATCTGAAAAGACCAAAGAGAGTAATTGGACCCATTATTGCAGCTGTTATTGGAATCATTGGAATTATCACTGTGGTTGCAGTCGCTGGAACTGCATTGCATCAAAATATACAGATGCAGCATTATGATTATGTATGAGTATGAAGGAAGAGAGCACTGAAAGATAAGCACTCTGTCCCTCAGGAAATGCATGCATACCTTTTGTCACTCTGCAGCACATAAGCAGGGTCTGGTTAAGAATAAAGTTGTCTGTTGTCTCTTATCACTGATATTCAGACCCCTTGATCCTCTCTCTTTCTCTCACCATTTCTTAATATCCTTTGGGCTTAAATCCATGGAAGCAACAAGGAATCATTCATTAAATGGCATTAACATGGACAATATAGGTTTTTAAAACCTGGGTGACATACTCTGTCTCCTTGCTTCCAAGCACTATTCTTAGTGAAAAAGTCATCTTAGAAGAACAGTTAACTAGTGATACTAGAGCTGGCATATATGGTGTTTTACAAATGGGGTGGCATCCTGTGTTTCCTAGAACCTATGCAGTGTTCTTAGTGAGAAACTTCCAATTAGGAAAGCACTTCCCTACTATTTAGAGCTAATAAATAATGGGATTAATGAAATGGAGTGATATCCTGTGTTTGTTTCTTCCATGTTAAATTATCACAGAAAAACTTATTCTGAAGGTCACAATCACTTAGGTCCATTTCAAGTTAGTTGAAAAGGCCTTTAACAATCCAGAGTTATTTCCTGAATTGTCATGTTTTTAGGCACAGCTATGGGTGAAAAATCTCATCTAAGGAAAACACTCAACTGATGCGATTCAAAGTTAGCATATATGGCATTTTACAAAATAGGGTTACGGTTAGGGTTAGGGTTTTAGGGTTGGGGTTACAGTGCTGGGTTAGGGTTAGGGTTAGGTTTAGGGATAGTGGTAAGGGTTAGGGTCACTGGTTAGGGTAAGGGTTAGTGGTTAGGGTAAGGGTGAGGGTTACGGGTAGGGTTATGGTTAGGGCTACGGTTATGGTTAGTGTTAGGGTTAGGGTAGGGCTAGGGTTAAGGTTAGGGTTAGAGTAAGGATCAGAGAAGCAAAGAATGTCAGAAAGACAAATCATTAGCCTTCCTGTTGTTATTTGAGTGAAAAATTCTATTTCACTTAAGAACTCACATAGAACTACATGGAATGAGGTGGACATTCAGCTTGGAAGGTTAAGACAAAAGGAAGTCCTTTAGCCTTCTTGCTGTTAGGGTTATGGTTATGGTTAGGGCTAGGGCTAGGGTTAGGGTTAGGGTTAGGGATAGTGTTAGGGTTAAGATCGAAAGGGCAAAGAAAGTGAGACAGGCCCATCATTCGCCTTCCTGCTGTTATTTGAGTGAAAAGTTCTATTTCACTTAAGAACGGACATAGTACTATAGGGAATGAGGCAGCCATTCTGTTTGGAATGTTAAGACAATAGGAAGTCCTTTTGCCTTCTAGCTGTTAGGGTTAGGGTTAGGGGTAGGGTTAGGGCTCAGGTTAGGATCAAAGAGGCAAAAAAAGTGAGAACGACAAATCATTCGCCTTCCTGCTGTTATTTGAGTGAAAAATCCTATTTCACTCAAGAACTCACATAGTACTATATGGAATGGGGCAGACATTCAGTTTGGGAAGTTAACACAATAGGAAGTCCTTTTGCCTTCTTGCTGTTACTGACATGAAAAACAGCAGCACGGGAAATCACTCACTTCATGGTAATTGAAACAACCCAGAAAATCAGTTTGGGAAAATCAGTTCAGTAGATCCACCACTAGCTTGCTTCGGTTAATGCGGGAAAGCTGCATTGCATTCAAACACTCCCGTCACACTATTGAAGGTAACCCCAAAGTCACCTGTGCAGATAAGCGGAAATGGAAAGAAGAATTCATCCCCTGCCCTTATTTGCTGAGAAAGTCTGTCTTGGAGAAACACAGACTTAGCGCTATTTGGAAGCAGTCAGAAATTCGGTTTTGGAATGTAAGTGAATGAGCAACACCTGTAGCTTTCCTGCTGTTTTTTTGAGTGACAAACAGCATCTTTCCAAAGTTCTCACAGAGTGCTCTCTGCAAGTTAACAGAAAGTTGTTTTGGCAAGGCAAGGGAAACAGCAACAGTACTAGCATCTCTGCAGGAATGTGAGGGCAAAACTGTATCTTTCTTAACTCTCACTTACTGCTTTTAGAATGGATGCTTTAGGGTTAGGGTTTGGGTCAGGGTTGGGTTAGGGTTAGGGTTAGGGTTAGGGTTATGTA
>PVIY010044684.1:0-19550 GCA_004026745.1 Myrmecophaga tridactyla | reverse complement strand
CTTCTCTTGGCTGTGTCATTCTGCTCTGCTCTCTCTGAATCTCTCTAATTCGCCTATAAAAGTCCTCTTTTATAGGACTTCAGAAACTAGTCAAGACCTACCCAAATGGGTGGAGACACTCCTCCATCTAATCCAGTTTATCAACCACTCTTGATTAAATCACATCTCCAGGGAGATTATCTAATTACAGTTCCAAATTTATAATACTGAATAGGGATTAGAAGAAACGGCTGCCTTTACAAAATGGGACTAGGATTAAAACATGGCTTTTCTAGGGTACATACATCATTTCAAACCAGCACACCACACATAGACAAATTATAGTCAAATTGAAGAAAGTCAAAGACTAAGAGAAAATCTTGAAAATAACAAGAGCATACTATCATGTACAAGGGATGCTCAGTCAGATTAACAGTTGATTTCTCATCAGAAACATGGGGACAAGAAAGCAGCAGACTGACATATTCAAAGTGCTGAAAGGAAAAGACTCAACTAAGAATGCTATATACAACGAAACATTCCTTCAAAAATGGAGATGTTTGCAGATGACATGATTTTGTGTGTAGAAAATTTCAAGGAATTTTTTAAATCTAAAACTATTGAGTTAAGCACGGTGCAACTGTGGCTCAGTAACTGATTTCTCGTCTGCCATGCTGGTTCTCCGAGCCTGTCTATGTCAAAAATAAATAAACAAATAAAAACAAAATAAAAAATACAACTGTTGATTTCAGCAAGGTTGTAGGATACTAGATAAACATGGAAAAATCAACTGTATTTATATATACAAATGTACATGTGGAGATGAAAATTTTAAATACAGTTCCATTCATAATAGCTAAAAAAAATTAAATTCTCAAGTGTAAATCTAGGAAAATATGTACAGCACTTAAATGCTGAAAATACATAGCACTGATGAAAGAAATAAAAAAAACTCTAAAATAAATAGAGAAATACACAGTATTAAAACGTTTGAGGACTCAAATATCAGTTGTCCCCATATTGATATACATGTTTAATACCGTTCCTGTCACAATCCAAACAAGAGTTTTTGTAGCTATAGACAAGATTATTCTAAAATATGAAAAGGCAATGAACTAAAGTAACTAAAACAATTTTGGAAAAGGAGAGTAAAGAAAAACTGGGAGCAATCAGTCCACTCAATTTCAAGACTTTTTACATACCAACAGTGATCAAGACTTTGCAGTATAAGTGAAAGGATAGACAATTAGATCAATGGAACAGAATAGAAAAAGCATAAACAGACCCACAAAAATGTGCCCAGCTATTTTTTTTATAAAGGTGAACCTCATATATAAAAGTTAGCTCAAATGTGAGGCATCCCAATTACATTGAGTTCCCATTTCTCATCAGAAACCACGGAGGCAAGAAGGAAGTGGGCTGAAATATTTAAAGTTCTGAAAGAATCTTTATATCTGGCAAGATTTTCTTTCAAAAATGAAGAAGGAAAAAAAACAAAAAACAAGGGATACATTGACATTCCCAGATTAACAAAAACTAAGGGCATTCATTACCACTAGACCATATTGTACCACGAGCAATGCTAAAGGGAATTCTTCAGACTAAAAGGAAAGGACACTAGGCAGTTGTTCAAAGCAGTATAAAGAAATAGAGGTAAAGATAATCATTTGGGTAATTATAAATGCCAGTATTTTTGTTGGGTATTATTTAGTATGTAACTCTACTTCCTGCTTCCTATAGGTGCTAAAATACAAATGCATAAAAATTATAAATCTATGTTTTGGACATATAATCTACAAAGATATAAGTGTTGACAACTACAAATAAAAAGGGGTGGATAGACAGGTTATCAGAAAAGTGTATCTGCATACTATTGAAGTTAAGTCAGTATCAAATCAAATATGATTGTTATATACTTAGGGTGTTAAATTCCAACCTCATTTGTAACCACAAGGAAAATAGATAAAAAATATATCCAGATAAAATGAGAAGGCAAAAGAAAAAAAAAAGGCACTCAATATGGTACAACACAACAAAATCAAATAAATTTAAAAGTAGGAAATATTGGCGGTGAGGGGCAAAAAAAAGGTATAAGACCGTGTGACTAAATAGCAAAATGGGGGGGGGGGGGCAGTCTGACAGAAAGAATAGTAAAGTTTTTTAAAAATGTGAAAATAAACTTCATCAAAATAAAAACTTTTCTCAGAAAGCTAAGTATAGGAATATCACATGACCCAGCAATCCCACTAATAGTTATATAATCACAAGAATTGAAAGCAGGGATTCAAGAAGATATTTGCACACTGATGTTCATAGCAGCACTATTCACAATTGCTAAAAGAAGGAAGCGGGGCGGCTGCCGTGGCTCAGCAGGCAGAGCTCCGACCTGCCGTGCTGAAGATCTGGAGTTCAATCCCTGGTGCCTCCTGCCCATATGCAAATTTAAAAAAAAAAAAAAAAAGAAGGAAGCGACCCAAGTGTCCATCTATCAAGGAATGTATAAACAAAATGTAGTTCATACATAAAATGGAATATTATTCAACTGTGAAAAGGAATGAAGTCCTGATACATACAACATGGATGAGCCTTGAAGACATCACGTTGAGTGAAATAAGCCAGACCCACAGAAGAACAAATATTGTACGATCTCCCTGATTTGAAATGAGAATAAGCAAAATCAGAGTCAGGTGCTAGAATATAAATTACCAGGAGACAGAGTGGGACTAGGGAATGGGAAGTTAAGGCTTAAAGTATACAGAGTTCCTCTTTGGAATGATGGAAATGTTTTGGTAATGGATGGTGGTGATGGTAGCACAACACTGTGAAGGTAATTAACAACACGGAAATATATCTGAATATGATTAAAAGGGGAATTTGTACATATAGTAACAGAACAACTTTTTTTTTTTAAATTCATGGAACAGGAGACAATATGGAGAAAGCGATATACATATTCACTATTTGTAGGGAGATAGAATGGAACAACCTCCCCTGGAGGGCAGTGTGGCAGCTCCACAGGAAGTTAAGTATATGGCTGCCATATGATCCTGCAATCAAATTAGAAAGTATCCACTCAGAAGATCTGAAAGCAGGGACACATATAGACATTTGCATATTGGTGTTTATGGCAGTATTATTCATGACTGCCAATGGATGGGGGTGGTCCAAGAGTACATCGACTGATGAGCAGAAGGACGAATGGTGGGGTATACATATGATGGAATACTGTGTGGCTGCATAGAGGAATGATATCTTGTGGCATGCCACAAGGTGAATGAACCTTGAAGACAATATGTTGAGTGAAACAAGCCAGAAACAAAAAAGACAAATATTGTATGGTCTCACTAATATAAACTAACTATATTGAGTAACATCTGAGAAGTAAATTTGAGAGCATAGGTTATCAGAAGATAGAAAATGTTCAGAGTTTGGGCAATCAATGAATAGGGAGTACAGAATGTCCTATAAGATTCATTATAAAGGTTACTACATTGTAAGCTCTTACAGCAGCCACATTTATTTCTGAATTGTAATGGTTCTCTCTAAATTCTGAGTTGCTGTACTCTTTGTGTATTACCTGACAGTTCTCTAGAACTTTGGGTATCTGTGTGATACCTCAGAGTTAGAGTTCTGCAGCTCTGAAAACCAGTATTACTCCATACAGCAATGGTTAAACAAGCTGAAAAAGAGCTTAGACTTCAATTAGATATATGAATGAAACTGATCTGGTTAGAAGTAAGGTAAATCAGAATAGAGAGTATAGGATTATGTTGTCTGTATTTTAAAACTTAAACTTCTGTGTGAGACCAAAGGAAGATATGTTTATTTTGTCCAAAACTTAATTTTCTGTAGCACACTATCTAATTTAACCAGTCTGGTCAGCATATTTAAACAATCTAATTGTATGAAACTAGTTAGGAAATGAGATCTTATTGTACAGATTATTTTAATACTTCGATACATTCCAGAGTATCTTGAGCAGAAAATAAAAAAGTATTTGCAAAGTCTCTTGAGGGACTGGGGAAAAAATGTGGAACTATTGAACTTCTCCTCCGGGAGAATTCCTGATACTCTCTCAAGCATTACAGACTCCCAATTTAATAAGCCAAGCCCTTGATCTTGAGGCTTACCATTATGAAACTAATTTTTGTAAGCCTACTAAGCCTACTTATAATTATGCCTAAGAGTCATTCCCCAGAAAACCTCTTCCGTTGCTCAGATATGGCCTCTCTAAGCCAAAGTCTGCAAATAAATTCACTACCCCCCCCCCATTATATGGGATATGACTCCCAGGGTTGTAAGTCTCCATGGCAACATGGGACATGGCTCCCAGGGATGAGCCTGGCCCTGGCATCATGGGACTGAGAATGCCTTCTTGACCAAAAGTGGGGAAAGAAATGAAATAAAATAATGTTTCAGTGGCTAAAAGATCTCAAATAGAGCCAAGAGTTCATTCTGGAGGTTATTCTCATGCGAGCTTCAGCCAGATATTGCAAATAGCAACAGTATGCCAAGATCCCACCAACAGTATACCTGAAAATTCTAAAGAATACCCTGGGCTTTATCTAAGACTCTATACAGGTTTTACTTTACTTAGTAAGTTTATTTTTTCAGAAACTTAAGACCTCCGGATTGTTCCTACGCCAGATAAGCTCTGAAACCCGAAGATAATCAGTTTCTCCTAGAACATCAGCCAGGTACATTCCTCTATCCCCATAACGTTGACACCACTTTCCAGCACAAAGAAGTTAAAATGGTCATTACCCAGATATCTTTGAAGACTGTGAGAAAGGTCAAATGAGAGGGAGGAGAAATTAGGATTTAGCATATGATTATAACTACTGAATCATTATATGTTTGTTTTTATTGGAATAGCCAGAAGGAAATACCTGAAATTGCTGAACTGTAATCCAGTAGCCCTGATCTTTGATAATGATTGTATAACTATATAACCTTTATCATGTGACCATATAATTTTTCAAACCTTGTGACCGATACTTCCTTTATCCAGTGTATGGGTAGAGGAGTAATAAAATAAATAAATGCATGAAAATAATAATAATAATAGGTCGGGAATATGAAGCAAATATCCTTATAAACTATGGACATAATTATGGTACCATTTGGTAATCTTTCCTCAATTGCAACAAGTGTAACTACTGCTAAAAATAGTAGAATTATAAAAAGGGGGGGTTATCATCAACTATAACAAGTTTTCCACACCAATGCAGGTGTGGAAATTAGTGGCAGGGTGGTATATGGGAATCCTGTATTTTATGTATGACTTCTGTAAACCCACAACTTCTCTAATAAAAATAAAAATAAAAAATCCTTAGAACTATACTACACAAACAGTGAACCCTAAGTTAAACCATGGACTTTAGTTAATAGTGTAATTTCAAAAATGTGCTACCATCAATTGTAACAAATGTTCTACACCAACATAAGTTATTGTTGGTACGGTGATACATAGGAATCCTGTAATTTAAGCATGATTTTTCTGTAAACCCACAACTTCTCTAATAAAGAAAAAATATTTTAAAAAGCATTTTTTAAAAAGTTAGTTCAAAATAGATTAGGGACTTAAATGTACAACTGTTAAACTTTTAGAAAAACATAGGGAAAACAGACTGGGCAAAGAGTCTCTAGATTTGACACCAAAAACATGATCCATAAAAGAAATACTAAATTTTGAAATTTAATTGAAATTAAAATCTTTTGCTCTGCAAAAGATCCTGTTAAAGAGGATGAAAATACAGGCTACAGAGTCAGAGAAAAATTTGCAAACCACTTTTCCAAAAAAGGACTAATACTCAAATATATGAATAACTCTCAATACTAAGCAGCAAAAAGCAAGCAATCTAATTTAAACATAGGCAAAATATATAGAGAGACGTGCCAAAGAAGATACGCAGATGACAGAGAAGCATATGGAAAGATGTTCAACACCATTAACTATTAGGGAAATGTAAATTAAAACCACAATGAGAAAAAAAATGCAGCTATCAGAATAACTAAAATACAAAATAAGGACAATATCAAATGATAGAGAGAATGCAGAAAACTGGTAGGAATGTAAAACAGTACCGCCACTTTCAAAAAGAGTTTGGCAGTTTATTAAAAAATTAAACATTCACCCACCACACAACCCAACAGTTACACTCCTGGACATTTATCCCAGAGAAATAAAGACTTGTGTTCACCCAAAAAACTGTAAAGGAATGTTCATATCATCTTCATCATAATAGGCAAAAAGCTGGAAATAACCCAGTTGTGTTTCAACAAGTGAATGGTTACAATACTAAATTAAATATAACCATACTCTGGAACACTACACAGCAATAAAAAGGAATGAGCTACTGGTACATGCAATAACCTGGACAAACTTCCAGGAAACCATGCTGAGTGAAAAAAGCCAATCTCAAAAGGTTACATACTGTATGATTCCACTGAAATGACAAAATTATATAAATGGAGAATGGATTAGTAGTTACCAAGATTAAGCATAGGATGCAGCTGAGAAGGAATGAGTGTGGCTGTAACATGAAATATCCTTGTGGTGATATGATTGTTCTGTTTATTAACTTAGTGTCAATATCCTGTTTGTTGTATCATGCTATCATTTTGCAAGATGTTGCATTGGGGGAAACTGAGTAAAGGGTCATGGTATCTCTCTGTGTTCTTTTTTACAGCTACATGTGACTCTACAATTATTTCAAAATAAAAATTTAATTTTTTAAAAAAAGAGAAATTAAAACATTCCCAGATAAAAATAGAGAATTTGTTGCTAGCAAACCTGCCCTACAAAAAAATGCCAAAGGGAGTCCTTCAGACTGAAATGAAACAACACTAGACAATAACTCATATCCACATGAACAAATAAAGAGCACTGGTAAAGGTAACAACAAATAAAATATAAAAGACACCATAAATGTATTTTTTGTAATCTTCTTCTATCTGCATTAAAAAATAACCCACTTAGTAAAGCAGCTATTAAAAAACTTTTGATGGGCTTATATTAAATATTTCATTTATATAACAATAATAATACAAAGCAGCGAGAGGCAATAAAGATATATTGCAGCAAAGTTTGTGTACACTATTGAAATTGTCAGTATTAATCTGAACTAGATTGTTTTACATCAAGATGCTAATAGTAACCCCCAGAACAACCACTAAGGAAATATCTTGTGTGTATATATATATATACCAAAAGAAACAAGAAAATTAAATGGTACACTAGAAAATATCTAACACCAAAGAAGGTCATAATTGAAGAACAGGAACAAAAGAGGCATAAGACTAATAGAAGATTTAATAGTAAAATGGCATCTATAAATCCTGCCTTATCAGTAGTTACATTTAATGAAAGTGAATTAAATATGCCAATCAAAAAGCAGATATTGGCAGAATAGATTAAAATCAAAATGCATGATCCAACTATTTGCTTCTACAAGAGATACACTTTAGATTCAAAAACATAAATAAGTTGAAAGTAAAATAACTGAAAAAGATCAGTAGAACAAAATAATCCTAAAATAGAATAAATACCTAACACAGACCCCACAACTTAATATAGGATAGAGAGTATCACAAATCAATGGAAATGGATGGATTATTTATCTTAAGTTATTTAGATGCTTCTAACTTACAGTAGTCTTGAGCTAGGTTAAGTCTAACCATCCTGCTAAAAGCAACAAAAAAGTGCTGCAAAAAATATATTTTAAATAAATTTCCAAACAAATTTTTTGACGGGAGCTTGTACCAGAAAGAAGTAAACAGAACATGGAGGCACCAGAGCACCTAATGCCCTGAAGGCACATACCAATCTAGAACACGAGTCAATGTTTATGCAGGATCACAGATGCAGAAGTTAAATCCCAGGTCTCTGCCAAGATGCTTAAATTTTACCAGATACCTTTCCCACATTAGTCAGGGAACTCAAAGAGATGCATCCTCAGGATAAGGGAAAACCGAAGCAGGAAAAGAAAAATTCCCAAGAGGATTTGGTCACAGAGCATCTATCTCATGTATTTGCTCTTTAAAAATACATATACTAGGTGCATCAAGTATTCTCAAACTATGTAACTGAAATAGTTTTCATTGATCATACTCCCAGTAGCCTAGAAAAAGCAAACACAAAATGCCTTTCAAGGAAGGCACATCCGTCACAGAACATGGGAAACATGCAAAGTTGATTTTTTTCGAAGACAACATCTGACAAGCAAAGATAAATAGGCATACAAAGAAACAGAACAAAATGTATGGGAACAGACAGAATCAATAGTCAGCAGAAACCAAACCTCATAGACTTCAGATACTGGAATCAGATACATATTATTTAAATATGTTTCTGTATTTAAGAAAATAAAAGATAAACTTGAAAACACAAGCAAGGAAAAAGAAATTAAAAATAAAATTAACAGCATAAAATGAATCAAACAGAACTTTTATAAATGAAAAACTCAGTAACTAAAATTAAAAGCTCAATGGACATATTTGGTTACAGACTGCAAACAGGGAACTAGTGATCTGTAGTATATACTAGAAAAAATTATCCAGAATACACATAAAAAGAGAAAATTAAGTAAAAATACAGAACAGAGTGTAAAAGACATGGAGGAAGAGGAGGAGGAAAAAAATGGAGGTAGAAGCTGTATTTGGCGAAAAAATGTCTGAGGATTTCCCAGAACTGATAAGACAACTTACAGAGAGAGTTAAGGGGTCCAGGATTTTCCAAGTGGGATAAATAAAGATAAATATACATCTACACTGTAGCAAATCAAATATGAGAAAAAAGATTTAAAGGAACTAGAGAAAAAAACCAGATAATTTCAAAGGAACAAAAGTTTGCTAACTAGATGAATGAACCATAAGAGCTGTATGTTGAATGAAATGTCAGGAACAAAAAGACAAAGATTAGCATGCCTCAATTACATGGACTAACTATAATATAAAATTCGATGAGCTAAAGTTGACAGCATGGGTTATCAGGTTGGGGCTTACTGTAAAGGGTCCTAGATTGTAAACTCTTACAGAAGTCACATATATTTTCGAGGTATAGCTGTTAATTCTAAAGTCTGAGATACTGAGCTGTTTGTATATGACATGGTCTTTCCCAGAAACTTCGGGTATTTATGTGACACCTGAGACTCAGAGTCAGAGCTCTGAAGCTATGGAAGTCAGCAGTACCCCATACAGGAACTGTTTGAAAAATTGGAAAATGATCAGACATTGAGTAGAGATATGAATGAAGCTGATCTGGATGGAACTAAGTTATATCAGAACACTGGGTAAAGGATGATATCATCCATATCTTCAACTTCTGTGTGAGACTAAAGTGAAAGATGTTTATTTGGTGCAAAACTTATATTTAGGTACTGCATTTCCTAATTTAACTTGTATAGTCAGTTTAGTTGAATACCATAAGTACATGAAATCTTGATTAGGGCATGAAATTTTGTTAGTTTGTCCAGGTTAGTGTGGTGCCCCAATAAATTGTAGAGTGATTTAGACAGTGAATAAAGAAGTATTTGCAAAATCACCTTAGGGGAATGGGGAGAAAAGGGGAAAGATTCAACTTCCCCATTTAGAAAATTTATGATACTCTTGCAAGCAGTGGGGACAACCAAATCGATAGGTCAAGCCCTCTGTGTTGGGGTTCATTCCTATGAAACCTATTCCTTAAGCCTACTTAAAATTAGGCCTAAGAGTCACCCCCAGAGAACTTCTTTTGTTGCTCAGATGTGGCGTCTCTCTAAACCAACATGGCAAGTGAACCCACTGCCCTCCCCCACTACATGAGACATGACTCCCAGGGGTGTAAACCTCCCTGGCAACGTGGGACAGAAATCCAAGGATGAGCTGGAACAGCATTAAGAGAATGAGAAAACATTCTTGACCAAAAGGAGGAAGACAGAAATGAGACAAAATAAAGTGTCAGTGGCTGAGAGATTTCAAACAGAGTCAAGAAGTTACCCTGGAGGTGATTCTTACAAATTATATAGATATCCCTTTTCAGTTTATGGTGTATATGAGTGGCTAAAGGGAAGTACCTGAAACTGGAGAGCTGTGTTCCACTAGCCTTGTTTCTTGAAGATAATTATATGATACAGCTTTTGCAATGTGACTATGTGACTATGTGATTGTGAAAACTTTGTGTCTGATGCTCCCTTTATCTAGGGTATGGACAGATGAGTAAAAAATATGGATAAAAAAACAAATAGTAGGGGGAACAAAGGTTATAATAAATTTGGTACATGGAAATACTAGTGGTCAGTGAGAGGGAGGGGTAAGGGGGATGGAATGTGTGAGTTGTTTTTTTTTCTTTTTATTTCTTTTTCTGGAGTGATGCAAATATTCTTAAAAATGATCATGGTGATGAGTACACAACTACATGATGATATTGTGAGCCACTGATTGTACACCATGTGTGGAATGTACGTATGTTATGAATGTTTGTGCTTGTATGTTGTTTTATCAATAAAAACATTTTTTAAAGAGTGCTAGACTACTGACTTTTCAATAGCAATAGTAGAAGCCAAGAAACAGTGAAAAGCACTGAAATAAAATAAGTGACCACCTACAAATCTATATGCAGCAAAGAAGTTTTCTAGAATGATATTGAAATAGACATTTTCAGACAAACAGAAACTGAGAATATGTAACCAGCAGAGATAAAATCTAGCGGAGGTATTTCAGGCCTAAGAAAGTGATTTCAAATAGAAAGATGCAGATTCAAGAAGAATGGAATTGAATACATGTGAGAAAATGTAAATGAATACTGGCTATATAGAAAATTAAAAAGTCAAGTCGGGGTGGGAAGTGACATCATCAACATGGTGACATAAGCAACTCCTGAAAACCTCTTCCCAGACAGTCAGCAAATAAAAAGACAATTTTCACTTTTTCATAAATCTGGAAGAAGGTATACACTGGAGAAGGATCCCACAAATGCTGAATTGAAGAAAGAGAAAAATATCAGGTAGGAAACTTCCATCCCAGACCTCTCACATGGTCTCATACAACTTGGGAAGTGCACAGAGGCAGCAGCTGGGGTGCCTCCCACCTCCCACAGGGGACATCCTTGAGGAAAAGAGCAGCAGGTGGCCCAATCCTTGCCTGTGGGACAGCTGCAGACTGGGACAGCTTAGTCATCTTCCACCGCAAGTACAATGTGGGGGGGGGGGCACAACCCGACATTGAGGCAGATCTTGACCAATGAAATGAGAGCAGAAAAACCGTGCAATTTCAGCCCCATGTAGTCAGATGCTGGCAAGGCTCCAGGAGGTAAACAGCTTCTGAGGACAATTAAGCCATGAAACAGCACCATCTGCTGGGCATGCTGGAAAGTGCAGATTAACTGCAGGGCTTTTCAGAGCCTCAGACCCTCTCCCAGGCCCACTGGATTTGGTCTATACCCTGTGCATGGGTACCTGGCCCTGTTTTGGCTGAGAAAGATGGATGATCCAACTGTGATAGCAGTGTCCTAATACAAACCCAGGCAACAACTGAACTCTAGACAAGAGGGAAAATCGACCTCCAGCATAGACCAGTCAAGATAATCAGATGACCAGATATCAGCAAAAAAATCACACAGTATACTAAAACTCAAGAAGAAATGGCCCAGTCAAAGGAACAGATCAAAAAGTCAGAGGAAAGGGCAGGCCACGGTGGCTCAGCAGACAGAGTTCTCAACCTGCCATGCCGGAGACCAGGGTTTGATTCCAGGTGCCTGCCCATGCCAAAAAAAAAAAGTCAGAAGAAATTCAGAATCTGGAACAACTAATTAAAAATGTACAAACAAATCTCCTGAATCAATTCAAGGAAATGGAGGAAAATGTGTATATACAGATAAAGGATATTAAGAAAACACTAGAAGAGTGTAAAGAAGAACTTGAAAAAAATACATAAAAATAAAATATTATTGAAACAAAAGACACTGTAGATGAAATTAAAAATATACTGGAACTCGCTCTCTCCCTGTAAATCACCTTCACTCCTTTCTTTCTCCCTCCGCCACCTCAGCACCAGCCTTGATCTGAGCCACCCCTGGGTGCCTCCCCCACTGCTAGAGGAGTAGTTGGCACCACCGCCAGCATCAAATTAGAGGGAGGAAGGAAATAAAGAAGGAAGGAAAGGGGGCCCAAGCTACCAAGAGGGAACCAGTGAATGGGTTTGTGGTGACCCCCGCCCCCCACCCCACCCTCCTTTCCCATCTGACCCCCAACCCACACCCCCAGTTAGAGCCACCACCAGAGAGGCTGGATCATCATCCTAGGGGGCGCTGCTGCCACCATCTCCGCCATGGAGCTGATCACCATCCTCAAAAAGACTGTGTCTCCTGATCGGCTTGAGATGGAAGCTGCACAGAAGTTCCTAGTGCCTGCGGCGGTAGAAAATCTGCCCACTTTCCTTGTGAAACTGTCCAGAGTGCTGGCAAATCCAGGCAAAGGGCATAGTTTCAGCAGAGACAGCTTGTGATTGATGCTAATGCCCAATGAGAAGCCAAGAACTATGTTTTACAAACTTTGGGCACAGAAACCTACCAGCCTAGTTCTGCCTCATGGTGAGTGGCTGGCATTGCTTGTGCAGAGATCCTGGTGAACCAGTGGCCAGAACTAATTCCTCAGTTGGTGGCCAATGTCACAAACCCCAATACCGCAGCACATATGAAAGAGTCAACACTGGAAACTACTGGTTACATTTGCCAAGATACAGACCACAGCAGCTACAGCCTGCATCTAATGAGATTCTGACTGCCACCATCCAGGGGATGAGGAAAGAAGAGGCTAAAAATAATGTGAAGCTAGTGGCTACAAATGCAATCCTGGACTTATTGGAGTTCACCAAAGAAGACTCTGGCAGGTACTTTATTATGCAGATGGTCTGTGAAGCTGCACAGTGTCCAATAACGAGGGTATGTGTGGCTGCATTACAGAATTTGGTGAAGATAACGCGCTTGTATTATCAGTACATGGAGACATAGATGAGTCCCGCTCTTTTTGCAATTACAATTGAAGCAATGAAAAGTGGCACTGATAAGATAATCCTATAAGGGATAGAATTCTGGTCTAATGTCTATGATGAGGAAATGGATTTGGCCATTGAAACTTCAGAGGCAGCAGAACAAGGCCTCAGCCCATCAGCAAGTTTTATGCCAAGGGAACACTACAGTACCTGGTTCCAATCCTCACACAGATACTAACTAAACAGGATGAAAATGATGATGATGACTGTATTAGACTTTTTTTTTTGTATGCTGTATGGCGGGGATCACATTTCATTCTTTTTTCCATGTGAGAATCCCCTTATTGCAGTACCATTTGCTGAATCTTTGGTTTTTCCTTTGTTTGTTTGCTTGCTTGGGAAGTGCATGGGCCAGGAATTGAGCCTGGGTCTCCTGCATGGCAGGCGCAAATTCTACCATTGAACTACCCTTGCACCGTGATGATGATGACTGGAACCCCTGCAAAGCAGCAGGAATGTGCCTCATGCTTCTGGCTACCTGCTGTGATGACACTGTCCCATATGTCTTACACTTTGTTAAAGAACACATCAAAAACCCTGATTGGTGGTACTGTGATGCAGCAGTGATGGCATTTGGCTGTATCTTGGAAGGAATAGAGCCCAATCATCTCAAACTCCTAGTTATAGAGGTTGTGCCTACCCTAATAGAATCAATAAAAGACCCCAGGATAGTTGTTCAAGATACGACTGCATGGACAGTGGGCAGAATTTGTGAACTGCTCCCTGAAGCTCCCATCAACGATGTCTATTTGACATCGTTGTTATGTTGATTGAGGGTCTCAGTGCTGAACCCAGAGTGACTTCAAATGTGCGTTGGGCTTTCTCCAGTCTGGCTGAAGCTGCTTAAGAAGCTGCAGATGTAGCTGATGATCAGGAAGAACCAGCTACCTTCTGCTTATCCTCTTCCTCTGAACTTAGCTTCTGGAGACCACAGATAGACCTGATGGGCCAGAACAACCTGAGGAGTGCTGCACATGAATCCTTGATGGAAACTGTGAAAAACAGTGCTGAGGATTGTTACCCTCGGGTTCAAACAATGACTCTCATCATCATGGAACGACTGCAATAAGTGTTTCGAATGGAGTCACCTGTCCAGAGAGAGCACGTCCGATAGGATCCAGTTCAGTAACCTTCAGTCTTTACTTTGTGCAACTGTTCAGAATGTTCTCTAAGAAGTGCAGCATCAAGATGCTTTGCAGATCTTTGGTGTGGTCATGGCCTCTCTGTTAAGGATGTTCCAAAACACAGCTGGGTCTGGGGGAGTGCAAGAGGATGTCCTGACAGCAGTTAGCACCCTGGTGGAGGTGTTGGGTAGTGAAATCCTAAAATACATGGAGGCCTTTAATTCTTTCCTGGGCAGGCATTGGACTGAAAAATTATGCTGAGTCTCAGGTCTGTTTGGCAGCTGTGGGGTTAGTGGGAAACTTATACCACGCTCTGTGATCCAACATTTTACACCTTTCTGTGATGAGGTGATGTAACTGCCATTGGAGAACTTAGGAAATGAAAATCCCACAGATTCTCTCAGTCTTTGGTGATACTGCCCTTGCTATTGGTGGACAGTTTAAAAAACACCTAGAAGTAATAGTGAATACTCTTAAGCAGGCTTCCCAAGCCCAGGTAAACAAGACACACTATGACGTCATGAATTATCTGAATGAGCTAAGGGAAGGCTGCTTGGAAGCCTATACCAAAATCACCCAGGGATCAAAGGGAGATGAGGAAAGTGTACACCCGGATGTGATGCTGGTACAACCCGAGTAGAATTTATTCTTTTATTGACCACATTGCTGGAGATGAGGATCATACAGATGGAGTGGTAGCATGTGCTGTTGGACTGATAGGGGATTTATGTACGGCATTTGGGAAGGATGTATTGAAATTAGTAGAAGCTAGGCCCGTGATCCATGAACTGTTAACTGAAGGATGGAGATCGAAGACTAACAAAGCAAAATCCTTTGCTAACTGGGCAACAAAAGAACTGAGAAAACTGAAGAACCAAGCTTGATCTGTTACCATTGGGATAATAACCTGAGACCCCCATAGAAATCTCCAATCTTTTGAGAAATCTGGGAGTGAGGAGTGTGCAATCTTTTGAAAATCTGATAGGAATGTTTGAGAATGAAAGGATGAGCGACTGAGGCTTGAGAACACACCACATTGAAAATCCTGTCACAGCAACAGCCGCAGTCAACAGCAGCACCGTTAATGAGCTAAGTAAGCACTGACTTTGTGGGAAACCTTAACATTGGCCACACTGGAAAAAAGAAAAATGATGAATTTACGTGCTTTGAAAAGAAAAAGAAAGCTGTCTTTTCCTGGAAGAGCTTAGCAGTAGATTTTCTGTCTTTTGGCCAGTGCTGAGTGGAATGACTTGTTTGGGAGAGGAGGAGGAGGGACTAGGTTCAGCTGTGGTGCTCTGTTTTAAAAGGCAACTTGGCCTCTGCTACTGATAAGAAAGATGGAGCCTGGGTCTCAAGTCCACCTTCGGTGTACCTTTGCCACATGGTACAGTACACCTGCTGGCTAAAAGGAGGGTGAGGGGTTCTTTTCAGTCTGAGTGAGTGTGTGTGAGTGAGGCAGTATCCACATTCTCAACTTCATGTCATTGCAGTGGAGGGGTTATGACGTTCCGTTTCATAAAACTAACTGCAGTTCTGTCTACTGATGCAGCTGATAGGCGATGTTAAAAAATAAAAAATTTAAAAAAAAAGGAAAGATGCTCTTTAGGGTTTTTGGTGTTTTCGTCTTGTTTTTCTCTGTTTTAAAATCATTATCTTTTAGGGATAAAGCTGACAATTGGTCAGAGATCCCATCCTGGCATTTTCTTGGAGGCATCTTTCCTAATAATGTGGTTCAACTGTGCATGGAGAAATGGGGAGAAGGAAGAGAAAGAAAGCTCTGGAGTTAGATGATATTGAAAAAAAATAAAAACACAACTGTTATGAATAAAGAATGCAGACTTCAAAAACAAAAGCCACAACCCAAACAAAACAAAATTTTAATGCTCAGAATTGGCACAAAATAAAATCTCTCTCCTGACTTGTATCGTGTGTAGCAGTCTGAGTGCCCCCAGAAAATTGTGCCAAAGAGTTTAGGAAACAAATACACAGTAAAAGAAAATATACATACACATAAGCAAAACAACAAATTTCAGGCAACTATTTTGGATTGCAAATGAGGATAAATGTAACGTTCAAACAATCTGATAAAATAACCAGTTGGAATGGTTGGAAAAAGAAATATACTGGAGACACATAACAGCAGAAAGTCAGAAGAAAGAATCCATGACCTAGAAGACAGATCAACCAAATTTGAACAGACAAAAGTACAAATGGAGGGAAAAACAATTTTTGAGCAAGGTCTCAGGGAAATATGTGCACAAATATACACATCATGGGTGTCTCAGAGGAGAAGAGAAAGGAAAAGGGCCAGAAAGAATATTTGAAGATACAATGACTGAAAATATCCCAACCCTTATAAGAGACATAAATATGCAAATCCAGGAAGTATAAGATACTTCAAATAGAATAAATCCAAACAGACTTATACCAAAACACATAGCAATCAGACTGTCAAAGGCTGAAAAGGAGAAACTTCTGAAAGCAGCAAGAGAAAAGGATTCACCACATATAAGGAAGCCACATAAGACTAGGCACTGATTTCTCATTAGACACCATGGAGGCGAGAAGGCAGTGATATGATATGTTAAAGATACTGAAAGAGAAAAATTTCCAGTCAAGAAGTCTCATCCAGAAAAGCTGCCTTAAAAACAAGGGAGAGTTTAAAATATTCACAGATAAACATGAGGTAAGTTTTTTGATTAAAGATCAGCCCTATGAGAAGTCCTGCTAGATGAAAGAAAGACAGGAGAGAGGGGTTTGAAGGACGGTACAGAATCAAAGGATATTAGTAAGGGTAATTTAAAGAGAGAAAGAGAAAAAAAAATAGATCTGACAAATAAAAACCAAAGGATAAGATGGTTGAATCAAGAACTGCCTTTACGGTAATAACTTTGAGTGTTAATGGATTAAACTCTCCAATCAAAAGACAGAATGGCAGAATGGATTAGAAAACAAGATCCATCTATATGCTATTTACAAGAGACTGTATCTTAGACCCAAAGATTATATAGGTTGGAAGTGAAAGGATGGAAAAAAGATATCCCAGGCAAGTACTAACACACAAAAAAGCTGGGTAGCTATACTGATATCAGACAAAATAGACTTTAAATGCAAAAATGCTATTAGATAAAGAAGGACACTATATAGTATTAAAGGGGTAATTCAACAAGAGGAAATAACAATCATAACTATCTATGCTCCTAATCAAGGTACCCCAAAGTACATGAGGAAAACACTGGCAGAACTGAAGGGGGTAATAGGTGACTGTACCATAATGGTGGGAGACTTCAACACAACACAATCTCCAATAGACAAAACAACTAAACAGAGGATCAATAAAGAAACAGAGAATTTAAATAAAATGATGAATGAGATAGACCTAACACACATATACGGAATACTGCATCCCCAAAGAACAGCATATACATTCTTCTCAAGTGCTCACAGAACAGACATTCTCAAGGATAGACCATATGTTGGGGCACAAAACAGCTCTTAATACATTTTAAAAGTACACAAAGTACTTTCTCTGATCATAATGGAATGAAGCTGGAAATCTATAACAAATGGGGAACCAGGAAATACACAAATATATGGAAATTGAACAACAAGCTCTAAAACAATCAGTGGGTCAAAGAAGAAATTACAAGAGAAATCAGTAAATATCTCAAGATGAGTGAAAATGAGAACTCAATGTATTGATACTTATGGGATGCAGAGAAAGCACTACTGAGAGGGAAATTTATAGACCTAAAGGACTATATTAAAAAGGAAGAAAGAGCTAAAATCAACAACCTAAATGAACAGCTGGAGAAACTGAAAAAGGAAGAGCAAAATAATTCCAAAACAAGCAGAAGGAAAGAAATAAACACTGATTAGGGCAGAAACTAATGAAATGGAGAATAAAAAAACAATAAAGAGAATCAATAAAACTAAAAGTTGGTTCTTTGAGAAGATCAATAACATTGACAGATTTTAGCTAGACTTAGCTAGACTGACAAAGACAAAAAGAGAGAAGCTGCAAATAAATGAAATCAGAAATGAGAGGGGGGCATTACCATGAACCTCGAAGAAATAAAAAAGATCATAAGTGGTTACTATGAACAACTATACACCAACAAGCTAGACAACTAGATGAAATGGACAACTTCCTGGAAACACACGAACAACTTATACTGACTTGGGAAGGAACAGAAGACCTCAACAAACCAATCACAAGTAAAGAGATCAAATCAGTCATCAAAAACCTACAAACAAAGAAAAGCACAGGGCCAGACTGCTTCACAGACATTTATCAAGCATTCCTAGAAGAATTAATACTATTTCAGCTCAAACTCTTCCAAAAAATTGAAGAAGCAGGAACACTACCTAACTCATTCTATGATGCCAACATTACCCTAATACCAAGGCTGGATAAAGATTCTACAAGAAAAGAAAACTTCAGACTCATATCTCTAATGAATGCAGATGCAAAAATCCTCAATAAAATACTTGCAACTAGAATCCAACAGGATATTAAAAGAATTATACATCATGACCAACTGTGTTTCATTCCAGGTACTCAAAGATTGTTCAACACACAAGTGATAGGCTTTAGTTTCTTAGACTAAAATAGATAAATGGACACCCAAATCAATAGGCCTAAGAGTTACTTCTGGAGGACTTCTTTTGTTGTTCAGATGTGGCCTCACTCTCTCTAAGCCCAACTCTGCAAGTGAAATCATTGCCCTCCCCTCTGCATGGGACATGACATCCAGGGGTGAAAGTCTCCCTGGTGGTGCAGGAGATGACTCCCAGGGATGAGTCAGGCCCTGGCACCATGGGATCAACAATGCCATCCTGACCAAAAGAGGGAAAAGAAGTGTAACAAATAACTATCAGTGGCTGAGAGAGTTCAAATAGAGTTGAGAGGCTACTCTGGACTTAAGCAAGCTCTAGTTAAACATTGCTACCTAGCATAACTTGCCAAACCCCAACCAAAATCATTCCAGCCAATCTTAAAGAACACCTAGGGCAATATATAAGATTCTACAAAAGTTCCATGCACTAGGATAACTTCCCAGAAACCTACAACCTCCAGATAGGTCCCTGGACCAGATAAAGTCCTGAAACCTAGATGGGCCAGCCTTTCCAGAATATCAACTGGTTCCATCCCCCTACCCCATATTACTGACAGTCCCTCCCAACATAAAAAAGTTAGAATGGGCATAGCTCAAATACCCCTAAAGAGTAGGAGAAAGATCAAAGGTGATGGTGGAGTTACACAGAGAAGGTAGGCTTTAACAAATGAGTATGATTGTTGAGTCATTATATTGGTATTTCTTTTAGTCTCTAGTGCCTTGGAGAAGCTAGAAGTAAAAACCTTAAATGGTAAACTTGTAATCCATGCCAAACTCTGAAGTCTTTGTACAACTAATT
>PVIY010044683.1:0-19560 GCA_004026745.1 Myrmecophaga tridactyla | reverse complement strand
CCTACCCTGTCCCCTGGTAACCTGTATTTTAGATTCTGACTCTATGAGTTTGCTTATTCTTGTTGTATAAAATCAGTGAGACCATGCAATATTTGTCCTTTTGTGTTTGGCTTATTTCACTCAACATGATGTCTTCAAAGTTCATCCATATTTTTGCACGTATCAGGACTTCATTCTTTTTTATAGCTGTATAATATTCTGTTGTATTCTTCGGTTGATGGATACGAGTTGCTTCCAATTTTTGGCACAGAGCCCATTTTTCCTAGAGCTACTTATTAAAGTTCCTTGGAGCACATTTTTCCCAAACTGGCTGTAGTGCATCCTATTTATGTTATACAGAAGGAGCCGGATCCAGAGACTAAATATTATTCTTGAACGCACTCATGTTTAACAACTTGAATTAAGACAAGAAGTCAAATCTCTTCTTTCAAAGGCTTTCAAATGAAGAGATCACTTAATACAAGACCCTCGTTTTTACAATAAGGCAACTGAGACCTACCAGCGATTTCACAGGCCTAGACAAGTCACTAGTAATAGTTTCCGGAGTAGAATTAGACACTTTGTGCTTAAAGGACAGTGTCATTTATTTTATACCAGAGTGTCTGGCCCAGTGCCTAGAAAATAATAGGTACTCAATAAAAGACCCTGACTGAATGGTTGGAAAAATAATTAGATAAATGAAAGGCAGGCACTGATCAGAATTATGTGCATTCCTGGTGAATAATGCAAACCAATGACCTAAATTCCCTCACCTTGTAGAGACCACAAGCTAGCTCCTCATTTAGAATGCAAAGTGGATTCTTAAGAAATGAATCATTAGCCATCTGGGTCATAAAAACATGCATATCAGACTAATCTCAGAGTATTCCTATACTGAAGGCGTGGATTCTAATAGGTGAATTCTCTGGTGTCAGATAAAAACCAAAACGGCAGATGGAGGAGGGGTGAAGAAGAAAGAGCTTCCACATGTGGAAGGAGAAGAAAAAGAGGCAAAATATTTTAGAGTGAAAGGTCAGTGGCTAGAAAGTATTACATAACATTCATGGGATAATTTCAAGGGTAAACATTCCTTTATTATTCAAAAATCGTTTAATTTTTAAAATGGAAAAGTCTCAAAAGACCCAAGCAATTGGAGAGAGAAAAACACTTGGTGAAAACTGTTCATTCTGAAATTTGAATATCATCACCATGATAATTTTTTTGAACATTTGCATCACTTCCTGAGTCTGTTTTGAATCCTGGATTCTCTTAGGGAAATTGCTTCTCTTATTTCTCCATTTGCAAAATGGGAATCATAATACCTCACAGGGTAGCGGTGAGCATTAAATGAGACTGAACTGTAAAAGACTTGGCCTGGAACCTAAGAAAGATCCTCTTTAAGTAACTATTATTACATATTCTGAACTGTTTTTACAAATGATAGTGAAAGTGAGCTCATCATCAGTTTCTGCAGCTTTTGAGTTTAATGAATGGCTATTAAGACTTTTACAAATAAAACTATAGCAAAAGTTATGACATGATTACCAGCTTTATCACTTACTAGCTATGTGACATTGAGCAACTTATTTAACCTCTCTGTGCCTCTATCTGTAAAACAGGGTTAACAATATAACCTCTATCATAGAATTGGTATAAGAATTAATCACTTCTATGTATGCCAGCATATAATCTAAGTGTAATATAGGTGCTTATATAAATAAATACTATAACCTGTTGTAATTATCCAGGGTATAGCCAGTTGCCCCTCCTGCTCATTTTTGCTTCATTTCCCTACTCCTTAGTACTTCTACCACTGGGTGAGCAGGGATAGACAGAGATGGAAAAATTCAAAGGAGTTCATTTTGCCTTTGATACTGGAGGAATTTGAGCTTGAAATATCAGAGACAGAAGCCAAAAGACTGCTCAGGAAAGGTCTCACAGGGTAGTAAATTTGGTGATTTCGTTACAGTTTGAGTTTGGTTTTACAGGTCAGATGTTTTGTTTTGGTTTTTTTCATGGGCAGGCACCGGGGATCGAACCCAGGTCTCTGGCACCTCAGGCAAGAATTCTGCCTACTGAGCCACTGTGTCCCACCCACCAGATGTATTTTAAAGTGCTATTTTTCAGGGGATATTCTACTTTTCCAGTGACAGAAGTATTTTATATTCACCATCCAGGGCCCTCCCTTGCTGGTACTGAGGCATTTGAGAAGATAAAGTGATAATCATGATGTCGTTTCGGGAGTTGAGGACAGAACACAGGGAATAAGTCCTAAGGGATGTGCCGGACTGTTCTGTGGTACATTTGGTTAGGCTGGGAGCGATGTTTCTCAGAATACCCTTCCTAGTGAGGTTTCAGGTTTGAGTTGGACAAAAGTGAAGCTGCATGAGCTGCGGGAGGTAGAAGTGGAGTCATCACGCTCTGAGGTTCGTTGCAAGTTGGAGGTCATTAGAAGCAGAGGTGGAGGTGCCATGGATTGTCCTTGCCCTTTCCCATTCTGTTTCCAACACTTCTTCCTGGCTGCTGTCCTGCTGACCAACAGTGGCCCCAATCCTACTACCAGATGCTTCACTGTGAACTCACAGACTGATAGCCACAAGAAACCAAGAACCTCCTCCTTCCAGCCTGACCCCAGCGGCTGGATGTGCCTGTCTTCCAGACCCCCCTGCAAGCTCTGACCCTTTCATTCAAGCCAGGGCTGCTGAGTGATCATTCTCCAATACTTCAACAACCCTCTTTGTCCTTAAAAAAGGATTGTCCCTAGCTCCTCCCCCAACTGTATAAGGTCTTGTTCCTATAATAGATTCCTTCTTCCATAATATTCATAGTATTCTGCTCTCCTGGTTGCAGTCTGACTGAGACGAGGAACATTTCATCCAGGACACAGTAAGGCCCCTGCCTCCCAACGGAGACCCTCCTCACTGGTACCCCATTTTCTGTGTGTCCACCTCTCTGACCTCATCTCTTACCATGGCCCCGTCTCTGCTGTTCCTTTTCCTCCACCCAAGCTCACCCCCACCTTGGGGCTTCTTCACTGGTCTGTCCTCTGGCTGAAAGGCAATTTCCCCCAGATATCCCTGGGCTGGCGTCCCTGTGTCATTCACGGCCCCCCACCCCTTCCATCTGATGCTTTCTTTCCCTTGTTTGGAATCTCCAAAAATTCAAGGGCGCTTGTCTACTGTTCCTTGCTATGTGTCTAGCACACAATAGACACTCAAGAAATATTGGTTGAAAGAAAGAAGGGAAGGAAGGGAGAAAGAGAGGAAGAAAAGACAGTTGGAGTAGGCCCGCACACAAGGGAAGAAGACACTGCTCCTTTATCAGCACAATTTTTTCTTCCTCCTAATTGGCCCTCTTTGGGGACACGTCCTCCAAAAGCAGTGGCAACAGGCCTACTGCTTTCGTTTCTGCCCCAAAATTGTGGTATCCACTGTTTCACGGTGAGCAGGTGGCTTACTTCCCCAAAGGGTGGCTCTCATTACAATCCAGGTTTGAGGCAGTACCTGAGTCAGCGCAGAATGAAAGCTCAGAGGCCTCACCTGCCCAGGCCAGCCGCTGGTGTTGGCTCCTACCCCTGGGGAAATAGTTCTGTGTTTATTTTAGTTGGTGTTGCTTTTTTGTCTCCTTTTGCAAATTCAGCAGCTTGCTTGACAAAGTCTAAATATCCGGACACTAGGGTCTTTCGATCCTGAGACTCTGTTCTGCTCCTTCTTCACCCTCGTTTTTAACTCTTACTTCCCTGGCCGTGCTTCAGCCTCCTCTTACTTCCACTGAGGAGGAGCAAAAGATGCAATGGCTTGCTGACCCAGACATCTGTACCGACCAGATTCCCAGACTAAAGCCATCTCTAATTGGATTCCAAAACTGATAACTATTGGCATATATAATCTTTTCTATTATTTGGCAACCATATGCCAATTTGTTTCATTGTTTCAAGCATTTTCATTCATTCATGTAGTCAACAGATATTTATTATACTTTCTATGCACCAGGAACTGTTCCAGGCACCAGAGATAGAGTTGAACGAAGTACAAAAAAATCTCTGCCCTTATTATTGTTTGTTTCTTCTTATGAATTTATTTCCTAGTTCATTTAGGTTGTGAGCTATTATAAGCAAAGGGGCAAATTTTAGATATGTAGATCTGCTGGATTATTCAATATGTTCAATAAATGTGCATTTGGTGCCTGGTTGACTGAAGTTCTCACTCCACCTTACCTTAAGCCAGGGGAACCAATGTCATTACCATAAAAAAATTAATGCCTTCAGGAAACACTTACCAAATGCTTCCCAGGTGTTAGTTTCTATCCTCACAGTCCCCTCTGAGTAGGAATTTTACAATTCTCCTTTTGTGGCTAATAACACAGAGGCCTCAATTTAACTGAGCTACAGAGCCAGTGACTAGATTTGAACCCCAGCTCTCTTTCTCTGCAGAGCCGGTGATCTGGGTTGTGCAGACTCTTGTCTGGCACATAGTAGGCGCTCTTTAAGCGGACTAAGCCATGTGAGCAGCCACTGTGTCAGCCCCAGCCCGCCCCCAGCCCTGCTAGATTCTAGGCTCCAAGACTGGTAACTGATAGTACAGATTAGCCTAGTTCTATGGACAAAATCTGTGGTTTCCTTGGAACCCCTCCTCCCATTAGTGATTTAGAATTAGTCTCTTTGGTGTTTGATGTACCTGGGGTGAGCCAGAGGCCCCTGAGGACGCACTGCACACCCATCCTCTTTAGACTCCCCCATCCCCCACCTACTACCCCCGCTCCAGGGTATGCTGTCCTCATCGGGTTCCAGAACCATAGCCTGGCTAGCAGAGCCTCATATCAAAACGGAGATCTCTCCTCCCAGCACCTGTACTCTCCTCTTCTCTCCGCAGAGGACTGAGACCTCCATCTCCACTTGCCTTCCTAACCCCAGGACCCACCACTTGATTATTTAAATACCACACTTCACCCAGAGCCTCCTGCTTCTGTATCTCTTCAAACAATATCAGATCCTTAGAAGTTGGTATCAAAAGACAAAGGGCCTAAGTTGCAATACCCCTCTGATGCCTAGCTTTCAACCATCCATCTCACAGGCCAATTCCACCACGGAGTTAGCTCTTCCAACCCTGTCTGCCATTGTTTGTACATTCACTTCCCCCTGGCTGCCTGCTCCTGAGACTTCAGAGGACCCGGTAACGAGGCTCCCCAACACAGAGACCTCTTACGGATTCGATCTTCTAAGGGTCCCCAGGCACAAGTGGGTCAGAAGAATACCAGAGTACTGTCTCCAACCTCACTGTCCCCATTCGTCCATCCTTCACTTTACCCAGGAGATCAGCTGTGTCAGATCTCAAAAATGTGTTTCCTGAAGTGTGTTCTACAACCGTTACTCTTCAGTTCAGAAAGGGAAATTCTGGCTACAGGCTTGTCTACTGCAGGACTTTTCAGAGCCTTTGCTATGATTGTGGTTCTTTCCAGGAGGGAATATGCAGAGTTTTCCAAACTTCCATGGCCATGACACCTCTTCATCTCAGAGGATATCCAGGGAGCAGGGCTCACAGAAAACATTTTTGTAAAATGCAAGCTGAATCTTTACATTAAGGTGAAGGCTGTCTTAAGACATTTTAGTGGTTGAATTTAAATACCTATTTATCTTTATACTCAAAAGATTTTTTTACTTGCAATTTTGAAATTAAGGAACCAGTCCCTTCTCCCCTACATTCTAGTCATTTTTTTGTGTCCTAAATACTTATGAAGTTACTTGTGGGTATACAATTTTGCTGGGTGGTGCCAAGGGTGAAGTACACAGGCTGGGAGAAGCTTGTTGGGCCTGGAAGACCATTAGAGGTAGAAGAGGATGATGAGAAAGATGTCAGAGGTTCACAGCTTACCTGGCAGCAAGCTTACAATCTGTGTATACAGGTGCCCAGGACATGGAGGATATGTCAACAGAGAGAAGGGCATCGGTGGGAGGTCAGATTCAGTCTCTGACCTAATCCACCATTTATTCCCCAAGACCTGGCAGTATACATGTCTCTGGAATAACCTGCCATTTGGATGTTTCTAAGTGTTATCCAGTTAGCCCACTAAATAAAGAGAGAGAGAGTGAACCAGGCATTTGGTCCTGATAAAAGAATATAGCACCAAATATTATTAAAAAAAAAAAAAAAGGAAGAAAAAAAAAAAAAGCCTGAGTCTGAAACTAATCAAGCCTCCCTATCTAATGATCAACTTACAGAAAAGTCAGAGGACAGAGAAATATGTTAAAAGGTAACCATGACTAATTGTAAAAATTCAGAGATGGATAGCAGAATACTACCTAACTGTTAATACAATAATGTTAGAACACTGAATGAAAGTGAATGTGAGAATGATAGAGGGAGGAGGGCTGGGGGCACAAATGAAATCAGAAAGAAAGGTAGATGATAAAGACTGAGATGGTATAATCTAGGAATATCTAAAGTGTATAATGATAGTGATTAAATGTACAAATTTAAAAATGTTTTTGCATGAAGAAGAACAAAGGAATGTCAGTACTGCAGGGGGTGGAAAATAGATGGTAATTCATATTTTAAAATTTTAACTTACGTGTGCGACTAAAGCAAAAAAATGTTTATTTGGTACGAAATTTATACTTTGACTAGTGTAGTTCCTAATATAACTTATGTGGATAGCTTAATTAAACACCATAAGTATATGGACCCTTATGGACCCTTGAGTAGGGCATAAGATTTTGTAGGTTTTCCAGAGTGATGCCCCAATAAATCCCAGAGTGATTTGAACAGTGAATAAAAAAGTATTTGCAAAGTCCCCCTGGGGAAATGGTGAGTTTCAATTTCCCCAAGTGGAGAATTCTTGATATTCTCACAAGCAATGGGGACAACCAAAACCATAGGCTGAGCCCCCAATCCTGGGGTTTGTTCATATGAAACTTAACCCCCTAAAGGACAGGTTAAGCCTACATAAAATTAGTCCTAAGAGTCACCCCCAAGAGAGCCTCTTTTGTTACTCAGATGCGGCCTCTCTCTCCAGCCAACACAACAAGCAAACTCAGCGGCCGTGCCCCTCTCTACGTGGGGCATGACTCACAGGCGTGTGGACCATCCTAGCAATATGTAACAGAAATCCTAGAATGAGCTAGGTCTCAGCATCAAGGGATTGAGAAAACCTTCTCAACCAAAAGGGGGAAGAGTGAAATGAGACAAAATAAAGTGTCAATGGCTGAGAGATTCCAAACAGAGTCGAGAGGTTATCCTGGAGGTTATTCTTACGCATTAAATAGATAGCACCTTGTTAATCAAGATGTAATGGAGAGGCTGGAGGGAACTGCCTGAAAATGTAGAGCTGTGTTCCAGTAGCCGTGTTTCTTGAAGATGATCGTATAGTTTTCGCAATGTGACTGTGTGGTTGTGAAAACCTTGTGTCTGATGCTCCTTTTATCTACCTTCTCGATAGACGAGTAGAACATATGGAATAAAAATAAATAATAGGGGGAACACATGTTAAAATAAATTTAGTAGATTGAAATGCTAGTGATCAATGAAAGGGAAGGTAAGGGGTATGGTATGAATAAATTTTTTCTGCTGTCTTTCTATGTCTTTTTCTGAATTGATGCAAATGTTCTAAGAAATGATCATGATGAATGTACAACTATGTGATGATATTGTGAATTACTGATTATCTATGTAGAACAGAATGATCATATGTTAAGAATGTTTGTGTTTGTTGTTATATTTTTTAAAAATTAAAAAATTAATTAAAAAAAAAAAAGGTAACCATGGTGTGTGAGTATGGTGGAAAGGGGAAGTTTAGAGTCATGTATATCACCAGAAGGAAAGGTGGAGGTTAAAACATGGGAGTGCCTAACACAGTGAATCTTGTGGTGGACAATGTCAGTGATTAACTGTACAAATTTAAAAAGCTATTTCATGCAGTAGGCCAGATATAAGACAGTATTATAAGGAGTTAATAATAGAGGGATATATGGAGGAAAATGTATTACAACTATGGACTACAATTAACAGTCATACTTTAATACTGTATCATCAATAGGAACAAATGTACCATACCAACACTATGGGTCAATAATACGGGGAGAATAAGGAGTATTAGAAGGTTAGGGTTTTCTTTCTTGTTTTTATTTCTTTTCTGGTATAATAAAAATGTTCTAAATTTGATCTGTATCACATGTATGAGAATGTAAGCTGTGATGATACTGTGAACCAGTAAGTGTATGCTTCAGGTGGTTTCCATGCTGTGTGAATATGTTTTACTAAAATTGCATTTAAAAAAAGAGATAACCATGAAATGGTGAAAAGGCAGCCAGCTTAATGGGAGAGAATATTTGGTAACCATATATCTGGTAAGGGTTTGATATCCAATACATATAAAGAAATCCTACCACTCAACAATAAAAGAACAATAGAATTATAAAATGGGCAAAAGAGGAAACACAGATGGCCAAAAAGCACGTGAAAAAGTTCATCTTCATTAGCTATTAGGGAAATGCAAATCAAAACCACAATAGATATCTCACACCTATAAGTATGGCTGCTATTACACAGGAAACTACAAGGATGTGGAGAAATAGGAACACTTATTCACTACTGTGGGAGTGTAAAATGGTACAGCCACTGTGGAAGATAGTTTGGTGGTTTCTCAGAAAACTAAATATTGAGTTGCCCTATGACCCGGCAATTTCACTACTTGGTATATACCCAGAAGATCTGAAAGTAGGGACACGAACAGACATTTGCACACTGATGTATATAGTGGCAATGTTCACAATTCCCAAAAGATGGAAATAATCCAAATGCCCATCAACAGATGAATGGATAAATAAAACGTGGTATAAACATATGATGGAGTATTTTGCAGCAGTAAGGAGAAATAAGGTCCTAAAGCATGCGACAACATGGATGAATCTTGAGGACTTAATGCACAGTGAAATAAGTCAGACACAAAAGGACAGATATTGTATGATTTCTCTCCTATGAACTGACTAGAATATATAAACTCAGAGTCTTAAAATGTGTTATATTGGATACCTAGAAATAGAAGTTAGAGAATGAGGGGAGTGAGTGGTAACCTAATATGTTCAGAAGGTATAATGAGGTTGAACTTAAAATGTCTGGAAATAGATATGGGGTGAGGGTAGCTTGTTAGTGGGAATATAAGGAATAGTGATTTATTGGAGGTGATCTCTGTTGAAAGGGGTTGTTTAGAGACATTTATGTCACTGATTAACACTACAAATTTAAATAAGTATTTAAATGAACTGGTACAAATGTACAACACTGACACAAAGAGTTAAGAGTTAATAATGAGTGGTATGTAGGGGAAAATACTTATTGCAAGCTACAGACTATAGTTAACAGTAATATCTTAAAATTCTTTCAACAGTCACTGGTTTACTACACCAACACTAGGGGTCAATAATAGGGGGAGATAAGGGATATGAGTTGTTCTGGGTTTTCTTTTTTTGTGTCTGATAATTTTCTTTTTGGAATAATGAAAATGGTCTAAAAGTAAGTGTGATACTGGGGAAACCCCTGATACTGTGTCAAACATTAGGGACACCCAAATCCATAGGTCAAGCCCTTGATTTTGAAGTTTGCTCTTGTGAAACTTATGTAGGTAGTGAAGAAGCTTAGCCTTCCTATAGGTAGGCCTAAGAGTTACTTCTAGAAGACCTCTTTCATTACTCAGATGTGGCCTCACTCTCTCTCTAAGTCCAACTCTGCAAATGAAATTATTGCCCTCCCTGCTACATGGGGCATGACATCCAGGGTTGAAAGTCTCCCTGGCAGCATGGGAGATGACTCCCAGGGATGAATCTGGCCCTGGCATCACGGGATCAACAATGCCATCCAGACCAAAAGGGAGAAAAGAAGCAAAACAAATAGGGGGATCAGTGGCTGAGAGAATTCAAATAGTCAAGAGGCTACTCTGGAGGTCTTTATGCAAGCTTCACTTAGATATGGCTACCTACTTGCCAAACCCCAACCAAAACTATTTCTGCCAATCCTAAAGAATACCCAGGGCAATATATAAGATTCTACAAAGGTTCCACGCAGTAGGGGAACTTTCCAAAAACCTACAACCTCCAGATGGGTCCCTGGACCAGAAAAGTCCTGAAATGCAGAGGGATCAGCCTCTCCAGAACATCAACTAGTTCCAGCCCCCAATCCCATATTATCAACAGTCCCTTCCAACATGAAAAAGTTAGAATGGGCCAAATACCCGTATAGAGTGGGAGAAAGATCAAAGGTGATGGTGGAGTTGTACAGAGAACGTAGGGTTTAACAAATGAATATGAATGCTGAATCATTACACTGATATTTCTTCTAGTCTCCAGTATCTTGGAGCAACTAAAAGTAAAAACCTAAATTTTTGGAATTGTAACCCATACCAAACTCTGAAATCTGTTCTACTGTTGTGATGTGATGTGAAATTCATTGCTTTTTTGTATAAATGTTGTTTTTCTTAAAAAAAGAAAAAAAATAGAAGCATCAAAAAAAAGTGATTGTGATGATTACACTGCTAAATGATGATACTGTGAGATACTGATTGTATCATTTGGAAGGGATATATGATAAATGAATATATTGCAATAAAATCTGCAAAAAAAAAAGTTGGTGCCTTGCAGAGTCACTCATAAGAGCGATCTAAAAAAGGAACAAAAAGATTTTCTTTGTAGAGAGAGTATTATAATCATAAAATAAACTTTCAAATGAATTTAAAGAAAAAGAAAAAAAAACATGGGGAGGCCATCAGCAAAACCCAGAATTGAGGAACTTAACAGGACAAGCGATTGGTTTCTTCAACACACACACACACACACACACACACAATAGAGGCGTGCTTATAGAATGAAAATAAAAGAGATTCTAGAGCCATATCAACCAAGTGCCACGTGTGGATCTTGCTTGAATCCTGATTCAAGTAAAGTCAGATAAATCAACTCAAATACTTATAAGGCAATCAGTGAACTTTGAACACTGGCTGAATATTTAGTAATAAGGGATTATTGTTAACTATTTTATTTTACATATAATAGAGATATCATGGTTACTTTAAATCTTTATATTTAAGAGACATATAAAAACAGTTACAAATGAAATTATATATGTGGGATTTGCCTCAAAATAATCCTTGGCAGGAGAAAATGGGGGAAATTGTATAGCTGACTGGCTGTTAGTTAATAATTGAAGTTGGGTAATGGACAGATTGTGGTTCATTACATATTCTCTCTATTTAAAATTCTCCATAATAAAAGTAAAGTAAAATGCTTGGGGAGGAAGGGAGATGGCACAAGCTGATCACACACCACATGGGGTCCTGTCAGTAGAATACTTCCACTTCGGGGTTGTATTTGCTAACGCTTTGGAAATGGAGATATAACTCAGAACAGGAGCAGTTCACATCTTAAGGTGCTTGTGCACCATCAGAACCCATGATCAAGGAGATGATTCTCTTCCAATTCAGTTAACCTCACAGAGTTTGCCTCTAGGATCCCATAAATTAATTCAGTGTTTTCCAGATATTACCCAAGACCTGCCTTGAGATACACTTAGCTGCTTTATCTATTGAGGCATTGGATGGGAGGGGTGAAAGGGGTAGGACAGAAGGTATGGCGGGTTCAGAAACCTGGAGAGATCTGTGTAATGTGCAAGAGTCCTTGTTTTAGTTATCTAGGGTGCTCAAATAAAAATACCATGAAATGGGTTGAGCTAAACAGTGGGAATTTATTTGTTCACAGTTTTGAGACCAGAAGAATGTCCAAATCAAGGCATCATCAAGGTGATGCTTTCTTCCCAGAAGACTGGCTGCTGGCAATCCTTGCCTCCTCCTTCATGTTGTATGGCACATGGTGGCGACTGCTTGTCTCTCTCTTCTCTTCTGAGTTTTCTTGATTTCACCTTCTTCCTTCTGTGGTTCTCTCTCTATATATCTGAATTTCATTCTCTTATGAAGGACACCAGTAATAGGATTAAGACCCATCCTGACTGAGGTGGGTCATACCTTAACTGAATTAACCTCATCAGAATGTCCTACTTACAATGAATTCACCCCCACAGGAATGAATTACATTTAAGAACATGTTTTTCTGGGGTATATACAACTTCAAACTACCACAGTTCTCAAGAGGGGGAAGGCTGCAACTGCTAATTCATGACATGAAAACTTCAGGAAGTTGGGAGGAAGTTTTGGTGAGTCATGTGATGTCTGTCATAAACTAAAGCAATGCCATGGAACCTCTGAGTAGCTCCTGCCAAAGTAAGGGCAGATGTGCTACGGGCAGCTAGCTGGGAGTAGGCCAGCTATGGCCATACGGCAGTGGGGTGGAGGGGAGGGACACAGTTCATGGCCAGGGGAGAAAAGAAATTGAACTGGCCCTAACAGAGTTTTGTGTCTTTAGTTCTACAAGGTCATCCAACCCTTAATGACTTCATATGGAAAATCCCCATTTGAGGGACTGGGAGAGACTGATTTCTTTCTTTAGAGATTTTGCCCAGCTTTAAAGTTGCTACAGATAATTGGATTATCTCACATTCAGATTCCCAGAAGACTTTTGAAGATGATGCAGCCAGAACCTTCCTGTTCTAAACTGATGTCCAAATGTGTACTAGAAGGATGGATCCTAAGGAAGAAGCCATTTCTAATGATAAGTATAAGAGACCTGTGGCCTGCTCTACTGCATGACTGACATAACTGAGGCTAATGCTCTAGTTAAGAACTGAAGGTAATACTGTGCAAAAAAGATGGGTCCATAACTGCACACATTTGTGCTGCTTGGTTGAGCCTGGGGTCTTTGCATTAAACACTTCTGTGTCACCTGTTCTCAAGAAACAGTATTCTCATTTTGTGTAAGCACAAATTTAAATCCCAGTCTACCAGGGGTAGATATAAATCACTTTACTGAGGAACAGATAAAACTGGCTAACACCTGCCACATGCATCGCCTCTCAGCCTTATGCTTCTTGTGGTCAAAGATGTCATTTGTGGGGGAAATTTTATGTTATTATGATATTCTCAAGATTGGAGACCAGGGATTTAAATTACTTGCAAACATCACAAATCTACTGTACCAATTCACACCTCCCTCCCCCTACTTATTATTTTTTTTTTTTGAGTTTCAATAGCAAATTATAATATTTAAGGTTCTTTCAGAAGCAAAAGAAACAGAATCAGCTTTAGGTTATGTAAACAAAAGGGGGATTTATGAGAAAGGTTACTAGGGGTAGATTACTAAATCAAAGGAAGCTTAAACAGCCAATTCTCCAACTAGACAGGAATGAAGGTGACCTGGGACCTTAGAAGCCCAGCTCCTGAGGCACACCACCACACGATGACTCCACCCCAGCCCACCTGTCTATTCCAGTCAAGTTTTCAAACATCTATGGGAGAGAATCGGATTGGCCAGTTTGGCAGGCAGCTCTAGCTTTGGCTGAAGAATAGGTCATGGAGGAGCAACGTGGCCACTAGGAGAATGGTTTTCATTCAGAAGGCACTGCAGTTTGCATCTAATAGAGAACGGAAGACCCACTCTTACTGTCCCAATGAAGGAGACCCAGCTGAGGCTGTAGATAAAGGAAAAATATACTCAAGCATCTCACAGAAGTTGTGGTTCTGGCTCCGGCTCAGTTCTCAAGATAACCTCTACTCCTCTAGGAGAACTGGCCCTTCCTCTGCTGTCCTCTCATACAAAAAGTTTTTTTTTTTTTGCATGTGAAGGTCATCACTTGATCTTGATTCCCTACCTCTCCTGGGAATAATCTACTGGGAAACATGGCAGAAGCCATTGCGATGACATTTACTGGATTCCCTAGAGTTCACTCTGAAAGAACTTGGAGATTGGCATGAAGGGCTTCCAAAGAAAGCAACAACTCATGCGTATAGTATAAATTCAAAGTAAACATTGATGGTTTTCTCCTCATCTCTTTGTTGAAAAACAAGAGAGATTAATGATTGAGAATCAAGGGAGAAATGAGCAAGTTAAGTTCAAGAATTCCCATGCAACGTTAAGACTAGGTAACTGAATGGTACAAGTGTTAAAATTCAAGATTTTGGAACCAACACTATTCATTCAAGCCTTCTGTTCCTGCCTGTTTTAAGCACCTATCTTGCGTTTATTTGTCTGGAATTTTCCATTATTATCTTTGTCATTTTAAGTATTGTGAGAGTTTGAAGGTACCTACCCGAGAAAAACACGTCCTTAAACTTAATCCATTCCTATGGGCGTGAACCCATTGTAAGTAGGAACTTTTGATGCCATTTCTTCAGTTAAGGTGTGTTCCAACTCAATCAGGATGGGTCTTAATCTTATTACTGGTGTCCTTTATGAACAGAATGAAATCCAGATAGAGAAAAGTCACAAGAAACTAGAAGCTGAAGGTCAGTGGAATCCAGGAGGGAAGGGAGAGGCCAGAACAGGCTGCCATGTGCTTCACTATGTAACAGAGAAGCTAAAGACCAAGGATCACTGGGAGCCAGCCCTCAAATGCCAATGTTCAGGAAGAAAGCATCACCTTGACCAGGCCTTGACTTGGACTTCTTCTAGCCTCAAAACTGTAATCTAAATAAGTTTCATAGTTTAAGCTGCCCCGTTGCATGGTATTTGCTTTAGCAATGAAGAAACTAAAATTAAATGACATAAATATAACATATACTGTACCTAAACCCTTCTAACATAGTATCTAATTTCATCCTCTCAGCAACCCAGTGAGATACGTGGTATTATTATCACTGTTTTACAGACGAGGAAAATGAGGCCCACAAGGACCATGATCCATGCCTCATGGTCCTTCTGCTTGGGAGTGGGGGAACTGTTACCAGACAAAGGCAGTGGATTCTTTTGCCTGTGCCCTCAAATGACCGATTCTTGAGACACCAGGATTTCAGAGAGAAAAAGTTTATTACTAGGCATGTAGTAGGAGACTAGAGGAACTATCAGGCCAAAACTGTGTCTCCCTGAACTGTAGTAATTCTAATAGTTTTATAGCATTAAAAGATGGGCAGGTTTCAGGATAATAAGTACAATGGCCCCAGATGATGCAATTAGAAGTGATTTAATTATTGAGCATGTACAGATTGATTACATGATTAGTCACAGAACATATGAAAGAAAATGGGGGCTTAATATAATGATGGGCATGATTTTTAGTATTATAATGAGGTATAGGTGATTTATAGGTTAAAGTCCAAGCTACTGGGCATGTCAGATGGGCCCACTTTGGTTAGATCCAGTTTGGGTTATCAAGATAACTTTGGACTTGGGGTGGGTTAGTTCTGGGCTGACCCAAGACCCTTCAGGAATAAACATTAGGGGATGTCTTTAGTGATCACATGACTCTAAAGTTGAAAAACTGGATAAATGGCTACAAGTGAAGGTTAGACATAAAGTTTTTACAATCACAAGAGCACAAGATAAAGGCCATACAATCCTCATTGTATGGAAAGATTTCAGGTATTTCTCTCCGTATACTCCAATACACCAGAAAGTAGAAAGGAATATCTATATAATAATTCAGTAATCATAATCATCCCTTAAGTTCTAACTTCTCGATTATGGAACCTGGATTTATCCTACTGAAGAAAATAAGATTTTATAGTGGTTAAGAGCTTATGCCAATTAATGGAACAAATGGGGAAATTAGAGTAGAGACAGTAAGCTGTATATGATTGTTAAAAGTTCTAGAATTTGATAAGTGTACTTAAGATGGTTGCATAAGTGAACATCCTTATTCTTAGGAAATGTACATAGAACTATTAAGTGCTCAAGGGGCATGACATGTACACCCTCCTCTCCCAGGTTTAGAAAATAATTGAATAGTAAGATAGATAGGAAAGAAGGAGGGAAGGAGAGACAGAGAGACAGGGAGAAGACAGAAACAGAGAGAGACAAAGAGAAAGACAGAGAATGGCATGGAGACAGAAAGATAAACAAAAAGACAAAGAATTATATGGCATTGTGGCGAAATGTTAAAATTAGTGGGTCTGGATATCTGGGTGGGTGGGTGGGGGTTATGTTGGATTTCTCTGTATAGGGTTTGTATTATTTTTGTCTTGTAAGTTTGAAATTGTCAAAATAAACAGTTATTTTATTTAAAACAAACAAAACAAAACAAAAAAAACTTACGACAGGCCAAGACACAATGCCAAATGGATCCATATTCCATAACGATCCAGGATCACCATATGGAGAGGAAGCCTCAGGCTGGAGACAGTGAGGAAAGGCTCTCAGGAATCATACATACTGCATTTGTGGTCAGACCTCAGGCCCTGGATAAATGGTAGCTAACTCCGTCATTAGCGCAGCTGACTGGGAGAGCCAGGCCCCAAAACTAACCTTTGTAAACAGAGTCTTCATTTCAACCTATTGCTGGGCTGAAAAGATGTCAGAGTCCATTGCAACAATCCTGGGAGGATGCTCTGAGCTCTGCCCTGTCCATTAGGGGCTGTAAATTTGTGCAAATAACCATAAAATTAAACCCACCCAGGGAGGGCCATTGATTTCCAATAGGCATAGTTCACCAGATGCTGTTTGGTCTAAAAACTGCGTTGACCTCTACTAGTGACGCCACTAACCCTTGGCTTTGTGGGGTGTGTTCCCAGCAGGAAAGGCCTCTCCACTAATGCTTGCTGCTGGAACTTAGGCTGAAGGCGTGGTGGGGTCCCCATATGTTACAGAGAGGCCAGCCACACCCGCTGTTGGATTCACCCCCTTGTCCAACCCGGGGGCTGAAGCCACCCCCGGGAGACTGCAGACTCTTCCACCCCCATCTAATTAAATAGATGGCCTCCTGCTGCTAAAAGGGAATGAGGGCAGAAAAACCGAGAATGCCTGATTTAACTAGGACCAGATAAGTAGCTCACCAACCAGACCCTGAAATCACTGATGTGTTCATAAAAAGTCCCTAATGGGTCAGGGTGGTTCTATGCCTGAGACCTGAAGTTCTGTGTATTTTCAGCCCTCTTTATAACTTCAAATCCTGTAGCTTTTCGCATTATTAAAAGTACTATTATCTATTAATGATTATACCTTACAATCACTGTTATTGTACACCAATCCTTATATTCAAACATCAGAGTAAAAATCAGTCAGTAATTTTTTTGGTGGGACAACTCCTTGTACACACACACACACACACACACATAAAAAGCAGGTTTCTGGATTCAAAGTTAAGTATCTTCCTAGGTTTCTAGTGCTAAAGTCCATGCAATTAGAAGTTTGGATAGAAATTAAAATCATGGTTTGAATTAAGAAAAGAGCCCCAAAGGTTTTTAGCAGCTCAGCTGGTCAAGCAAGTTGTTAGCCCTGTTTTTGGCTTCTTTTTTTCTATAAATCATTTAGAAGGAATGAGGACCTGAGGGGTAAAGCAGAAGTCAGTTGTAATAATGGGAAATTGAACTAAATTAAAATGATCCTAAGCCACAGCCTAACCCAGTATCTTTGCCACCAACTTTTGACATTCTAATTAGAGTAAATAGTTATGCAAATGTAGTCAGCCACTTTTTCCCCCTCAAACCAGAGTGCTTGTGATTGTTTAAGTGAGGGCTGTTGGTGGCATCATTAAAGCTCTCCTAAAAATTAATTGGGAATTGGAAAACAGCCTCAAAAGATGTCCTGATCTGTACGCAGCCCAGCACAGCTGTCCTTTTGTCTTGCTCGCTACCAGGACGCCTCAAGTTTCCCCATCAAGTATAATAGAATATGATGCTCAGAGTCCTCTGAAACCTCAGTCCATGACTGTGGAGGGGATGACAAAGGCTGGTAGGAGACTGCTGTACCCAGGGTCACCTCCTTCTTGGCATATTCAGCTAGAAATGGGGTTGCAGGGTGAATCCAAATACGGAGCACAGGAAGCCTGGGAATCACACTGCTGACCAGCTGCCTACTGGATGGGCAGGTCTTAGGCAGAGCCTTCTGCAGCCACCATAGAGCTGAAAGTCAGTGTTCGCCCTGAGAAATATTACCTAGTTTCTGACTAATCGTTTGATCCTCATCCATATACTCTGAAATCTAATTTGAAAGAGATGAACTTATTCATTGCTCCTTGGGCAAAATAAGTTAGAGCAAAATTACTTGCTCCAAGGGAGAGTGACTTGTTGGAAACTAATGAAATACTTAAGACATCAAAGCATGTTTTACTAACAGCATTAAAAAATAGTAATCCAACCTATAATGGAATATTATTCACTGGTAAGAAGGAATAGAATTCTGACACATACTACAGCATAGATGAACCTTGAAAACATAATGCTGAGTGAAATAAGCCAGACTCAAAGGACAGGTATTGTCTGATTCCACATATAGGATAAATATCTAGAATAAGCAAATTCTGAGAGACAGAAAATACAATAGAAGTTACCAGGGACAGAGGAGGGAAGAGGAATGGGAAGTTATTGCTTAATGGGTACAGAGTTTCTATTTGGGGAGATGAAAAATTTTGGCAAGGGATGGTCGTCACAGTAGGAACAACATTGTATACATAATTAATTCCACTGAACTTAACAACATTGTATACATAATTAATTCCACTGAACTTAACAACATTGTATACATAATTAATTCCACTGAACTTTACACTTAAAAATGGTTAAGTCCTGCCCCAATCTGTTAGGTCGGGAGAACAGGGAAGGTCACCGTGACTCGAGCTGTGCAAAATGTGCCGCCCCTTCCAGATGTCACCTGACCCCCTTGCTTAAAAACTGCCTGCATCAAGACCCAGGTGCGGACTCACCACCCCCTACCTTGGGTTCTGTGAGCTCTGCCCGGGAGCACAGAAATAAACTCCCTCACTCTAAGGTTTCTTTGTCTGTCTTTTCTCTCTTTCACCTCCAAAACCTTTCATCTGGTGCTGGAAACCCGGGAGGAGAGCACGGATGCCACCCGCCTGGCCAGGGGTGACCCGGCCTCCTCTCTCCTCTTTCCTCCATATATCCAGCGACAGTGGATCCCTCGGCCCGCCGCTGCATCCACCACAGATTGGGTAAGTCCCTTCCCTCCTAGCCCTGCTATCAGGTCTCACCGTTCCGAGAGAGCCTTGTCTGTAAATTACCCTCTGAAAATCGTGAATTCATGTCAGGTTCTCTTCCGAGGGCTGAGGTGAACAGGGATTCCCACAAACCTCACACCCTTTCCCAGGACTTGAAAAGTCATGGGGATGCCCCGCTTCTCATTTCCCTCCCGATTTTCAGGTCCAGGACCTGAAAGAGCCTCAAACCAGGGTGAGACGTCCCCTGGGGAGACGAGCCCCCGCTTGCAAGAGTTCCGAGGACTCTCTCAGGGCATTGGAATGTCCTTTCTCCTTTGAGACCTGTCAGTATGGGCAATAAGTCCTCAAAAACCAAACTTTATACTCCTCTGGGTCGTCTCCTGACTAACCTATCTACACTGGATTTACTTCCAGACATCTGGCCAAAACGCCTCATTTACTTTTATAGTAAGGCTTGGCCCCAATATCGATTGGACAATGATTCCCATTGGCCTGAGAATGGGACTTTTGATTTTAATATCCTTACAGACCTCCACAACTTTTGCCGGAGGAACGACAAATGGGCCGAGATTCCTTATGTCCAGGCTTTTTTTTCCTTCTG